>VZRF01001455.1:398536-471314 GCA_013396875.1 Vireo altiloquus
ATTTACCTTTTCTGTGCTCACTTCCTCAGCTGGTCTGACTCTTTGCATTCAGAGTTCATAATTGGGCTCTGTTTTTCTACTCCAACAAGTGGAGTCCAACAGATATATAAGAGGAGGAAAACACGGTTGGACATGTAGCATCCTACTTTTCCTGACTTTCATTTGGATGGATGGGTGGCTCATTGAAAATGGAAAGTTGATAAAACTTTAAAGTATGAGTAAAATGTAGTCTTTCTCCAAGCACAAACTGCCAGGATAGAATGAAACTGGTTGGTAATCCTGTGCAAACAAAGTGAACCACCTGTGGTAAAGTTAGAGATCTTGGGAAGCAGATTGTCCTTACTTTAGTAATTATACACAAACACTTCTTAGTAAAGTGGATTAGAATTTAAAGAATAGATCAGCTTTATGTTCCACTATAAAAAAGGAAAAGTGTGTTAATTGCTCATAGACAGTAGCTTACACAGAGGCACTTCACAGCTGAAGAATATGATATGGAAAAGACCTTTGTTTAAATAACATGAGCAATGTTGTGACATGGACCAACTAAAATCCTTAATGCATGGTGAGGAAAGTAGAGGCAAAACAATATGACATAAAGAGAGTTCTGGATTTAAATGTACTATTTGGGGGTACCATTTGTTTCAGGCATAGCTAAAGGCACTTTTTTGTATCTACATTTCTTCCTTAGGCTTGTATTAAATATATGCAAATATTTTTATGTGAAGTGATTGCAAAATATAATGTGTATGAGTAGTTTCCACATACTTCAGTTAAATATGTATATGGATTTTTAAATGCATTTAAGCAGAATACCTAAGAAACTAAGTCCTTATTTTTTTAGAAATACATAGTAATTTAGTGTAGATCAGAAGAGCACACATAACATTGTCCCTAGCAGTTGGAATTGTACCACTCTAATTATCAGGTTCTAATTCCCTCTTACAAAAAGAATTTTTAAAATTAAACAGAATTAATATATAAGCCCATCAAGAACTGCATTACAGCCTTGCACTTATGTAAACCTTCAGGTAAGATTATGGTATTTCAGATGTCTGAAACAGTTGTTGATCTTAAATACCAAATATACAGCAATAGTTAGGCTGATTAGGGATAAACTTTTAGCCTTTGTTCTGAAGTTCCTTGCAGAGTGGATTTAATTCAGGGCTTAAATCTCACTTGAATATAATTTATTTAGTACAGCAATATGGGGCCTCACTTTTTTTATAAGTAGTGTTCAAGTATTTACTGCATAAATTAGTTTATCTACAAACTCTGACCAACTCCTGATAATATTTGACCTACGGTTCCATACTTTTGATATCTGACCTTAAGATATTTTTGTAGTTATTAAATGTTTAATCTTTATAGTATCATTTATACCAGGAAGTTTACTTGAACAGTACTGTCAGTATTTTAAAAATGCTTTCATACGATTTGCTCACTTTATCAATTTTTTATTTGCAGTTGAAAAATGAAGAAAAAGATACATATGATGAAAACCTCCATTACCCTTTTCTTCTCATTTTAACAAAAGAGAGATAGAAGATTACAACTTGTTTATTTGTTTGTTTTATGATGGACTGCTGAAAATTAATTCATATATGTGGATGTTCAGGGAGGTTAGAGTGTTCATTTTCCCCCACTTATGTTCCTGAATCATCATTGGAGAAATATTTCTAATCTAAATGCTGAGGAAGATATTGTGGCATGTTTTACAGAGTATAAACACTGAGACATCTTTTTTTTGTATGATTTTAGAAGTAATTTTTCTAATTATATTCCAGCTTTAAACTGTTCAGACTTCACATGTATGCATTTAACAAAGGTGTAAAGCTGGCTTCCTTCTGTTATGTGCGTTTAAACTTGCATGTACTTTGTTAATCTCTTTAAATGCTATTTTTGAGGTGTATTTGAAAATATAAGGATAATATGCTTTGTGGGCTTATATAACTGGTTGTAAAGAAGTGAATGCATTGACACTTAATTTGTAAGGAAATAGTTGTCTGAACATCTTCTAAAAGTGCACCTATTGAGTGCTTGTATTTTTCTGCCTTTTTTTTTTAATTCCACTGTTGATTTTTCTGTCCATGATTGAAATGTCCTCATTTGCTGTAGTGTTGAAAACTCCTTTTCTATATGTGTGTATGTATGTTTTTTTCCAGCAGGACTTTTCCTCCTGTAGATGTATAAGAAATTATGCATCAGACAAAAGCCTCATAAACTGACCATTTGTCCTTTGAACACAATAGCCTGCCCAGCCCCTCTGCTCCTCCTCTCCAATTATGTGTGATTAGTCTCAGTGTGTTGTGTCAAGAAGGGGGAGTGTGCTGAGTGCTTATTATCTGTTTAGGTACAAGAAGAGCACATTTAGGTTCTGACTATGAATGGAAAGTGAGCCTTTATCAGGACTAAAATCTAAATGCTACTATCCTAGAAATTGCTTTCAAAAAAAACACGTCCTTTTTTTTAATTAATTCTGAGAAACTAAGAACTAAAGGGTTTTATAATGTAATCAAACTATCTCCCTTGAATTAGTTTATATTGTGGCCCACCTATTTGATATACACTTAATGTGATTTTTCTTGTACTGGGAAAGACAAAAATCCTACAAAGAAACAGAAGGAATATCTGATGGCTTAACAGTTTAACAGACGACTTGAATGACTTCTCAGTAACAGTCTTTAAACCACAACACTTTTAAAATGTTGAAAAAAGAGAGGCAGAGACCATGACTGAGAGAGGAAGGTACTAGCTGCAAGCAAGTGTAGAGAATCCTGCTGAAATACTTTAATTAAAAGAACTGCAATTTGGCAATAAGTGTGCTTCCATATTCAACAAATTGGCCAGCATGTAAACCACAAGCTCTTGAAGGTCCCTTTCTCTTCATTCTTCTTCCCAAACAAATTTCTTCACTACTGGTTTGCACGTCCTTGTATTCAGTACTTTTTATGCTCCATTAGAGCACCTAGATGGATCTCAGAAGGCATAGGTCAAGTCGCAGTTAGATCATACATTTCTTTCGCACAAAAACTTGAATTGCAATGCCAAGTGATGGGCTAACATCACAATAACAGCAATTTATTCCTCTTTTGATAAAAAGCAGCCTATTCTCGGTGTTAGATAAAGATCAGGGGCAATGCAAACCGACCATTTATCCTAGAACTGAGTAGTATAGCTGGTATGAGTTTCATATTCAAACTCCTGTTGGAAAATACTTGTCTAGTAAGAAATCAAAAGCATTTAGGAGTAATTTGAAATTGCTGTGAAGATGCCTTTAGTTTAATTAGTTTTGTTTTGTTTGTCCCACACAGCAGTGCCTTTGCTTCTCTAAAAGCATGTACAAGGAAATCTTCATAATCAACAAAGCAGTGTGAAAAATAGCTCAATACTAAAATTTGTGAACCTTTTATTTTTGAGAGGACCTGAATGTGTGCTGTACAATAATCTAATAAAGATCATTAGTTGCCAAAAATAGAAGCAGCGTCATTGAAAATTGTGGTTTTAGCTCTAAGAAGAAAACAGTTTTACTCAAATTAGTAGCTGATAATTGCTTTTTATTTCTTTAGTGTCTGCCGTTTGAGTTGAAGGCTTTGCACAGGTGCTGCCATCCCTAAAGTGTGTAATTGATGGCTTGTTTACCAAAGATGCATTTAGGCTTCATCCTGCAAACTCATATTGGAGCTCCACAGGCAGTAAAGTTACTCATCTACATAAGTGCTTGCAGGTTTGGTTCGTGTACACATTTTTAGAGGTACATAAACAAGTTCTCTTTTTGATTTTTTTGTTTTAAAATGGATGTTGAAAAGTCACAGATGTAGGATTCTCATGAGGCACTAAATATTCTTTTTGAGAGACATCTCTGAGTCCCTTGTGTTAGTAGGTATTTGAATTGTTAAATTTTAATACAAATACAGTGTTTATTAGTACATCAAATATCTTTGCTAAGAAATGTTAGGAGTTTGTCAAATCATGCTTATAAAATGTATCAGAGTCTTTTATGTCGTGTTTTAGCTAGTCTCTGATACTTGGTATATTTTTAATGATATAATTTACAGTGTTCTGTAACAGAATATTGAGCTTAATTACTTTGTGTTTGCAAATTTGAAACTGAATGACACTGTGCAAGAGCTATGCTGGCTGCACTGAGAATGGAAATATGAGGCTGATGCAAGTTTTCCTTCACATGTTTTGGTAATTCTTGCAGCAATGTTATGTCTTCCTTTTTTCTCAGAGCAAAATGGCAGAGAGGAATGATGTTCTTGTGGACATCCATTCCCTGGGCACAGCTCTCATGCACCTGGTGCCATTGACAGTGAGTTGTGTAATCTTCAAGATATGAAAGATCAAGAAGAAAGTATTCCATTTCCTACTGTGAGATATGGCAAAGGCTCGCTTAAAAATTGCAAACTTGTCACAGCTGATAGCATTCTGGAATACTGGGGCAAATCTTTCCTTTTAAGAAGTTGATTTGAAACAAAAAATGTCTTCAGAATGTGAGATGAAGCAGGAGAACTTGCTATCCCAGGTACCAGTCCAGCTTCAAAATCCTTATTAGACAAGTCATTCATGTTTTGCCTGTGGCTTTAATGGCTGCATGTTTGCACAAGGAGGAAAGCTGGATTAAAATTGTTCCCCCCCACAAAAATATCCCCCCCCACTTATATCTTGAGCCTGGCTGCCTACGGTTTATCAAGTGTTACATCTCCATTACAACTCTCCTTCGCTGTTCCCTGAACAAAAGAGATGCAGTGGGTGGAGTTTTTGATCCTCCTCTTGATATGGCAGGTGGCACAGCTGATATGGCAGGGGAAGAGGAAAAAGGCAGCAACACATTCAAGTCAAACAGCACAATGTTTTATTACCCACTCTCCCTAACAAGTCCTTGTTTTTTCACAGGACAAATTATAAACACATAGTTTAGCCTTGATTTTTTTTTTCCCCAATGTGTGGGTTTCTTCTTTTTTAAGGCAGGGATTTTTTACAGTGATGTCAAACTGCACATTCCTTTAACTCTTCTGAAATGTTTTGAGAGACTAGTAGAAGGTGCTAGGACAGCGTGCACCAGTGGTTATGTCTAGAATGTTTTCTGCACAGCCTGGTCATCCCATGTTGTTTCCTCAGAAAGAGGCAATTTTGTTGCTTTCTATCTTTTTATTCATTTTTTGGATTTTCCTGAGTCAGGTTAAGGTGGTGTCTCCATTGCCACACATCAGTAGTTTAAGATTGCTTGTAAGTACACTGGTATCTTTTGAAAGATTGTTTTGAAAGTTGATTTTCAATCTGATTCTCATCTGCAATGCAACAGCACTTACTTAACAGCAGTCAAAATGCAGGCACCCTGTTTCAAAATCCCGTAACGCTAAAAGAAAGTCAATACATGACTTAGTAAATTTGCAGATGAATGCGTAAGTAAGGGAGGGACCTCCCAAATCGTGCCCCTTCCTCATATGGGGGAACCTGAGGCACAGCCAGTATTGCTGTCTCCATTGCCTATAGCAGTGTAGAAATCAGGCAATGCTCTCTAGAACTGACCCCAGATTTTGTGAGAGCTACTGCTGCATCTCCTCTGCAAGATCCATCTCCCTCTCCAACCTGTGGACTCTGTTCCAACAGCTGAATGTAACAAACCTAACTTTTCTTTCCCATTTTCAAAGGATTTAGCCTATTACAGCTCCTTGCTTAGTCAGCAGCTGGCTTGCTGCCAAAAAGCCCAGCATATTGTTGTGACTGGGTAAAAGCTGGATATTTTCCATGGCTGTCCAACAGCGGCATTGGATCTTCATTGTCTTCTCGTGTGTAAAGTGTGTGGAAAGTAGAGGGAAGATGCACGAAGCGTTAGTCCAGATGGCATTCCACAGCCTGAGAAGAAACATCTTGACCCTCGAATCTGGGTTAAACTCAACAGATGCCAAGCCCCCAAAAACAAAGAGCTGTTGTGGCTGACGACAGCACAGGAGCGATGGGCCTTTGGTAACAGAAAGTATCTTTTATTTTTGATGCATTTTCCTGCAGATAACCAACACAGTGTCACTTGTAGAAGATTGCATATTAAAAACAAGCAAAAAATGATGGTTCTCGGTATTAGGCACTGTCCCCCTTCAGTTGTAAAATGTTGCCCTTGGGTGATGGGTTATGCTTGCAGAAAGGATTTGAACATTCAGACTGTGCTGTGCCTTGACAGAGCCTGCATGCTTAAAGACCTGTTATTTTTTCCTGACTCTGACTCCAATTAATGTACTTTTTAAATGATTAAACATATCATGCTGTGACTTCTGAAATGTCAACAAGCTTCGAAACTTGGGAGACAGGAATGTAATAAAATAGGTAATAGGAGATTCAATAGTTAATAGAGGCCCTGAAGTGTGAGTGTATACAGTAGCTGTATATTGGAAACTGTGCAAATGAAGATGGCTTAGTATTGCAAACTGAGGAAGAAAATTGTTTTTAATTAGCACCTTCATAAGAACTGCTGATTAATACTGTTTGGTTTGGTGAAAAGCTTTCAGCTGAGTAATTTGTACAGCCATTACAACAGTTTTGTTAGACCCGGACTCCTGTTGTTAAACACAAACAGCAGATGATAATGGTGGAAGATGAGTTTGTCATGTAACAATTTACCTTATTGAAAAAAGCTTTATATAAAACCCAATACAGTAGCTACTAGCAGAAATCACATATTTTAAATCCTTTCAAGATTGCAGTGTGCAATGCTAGTGTGTTTTTTCATGGAGGAGAAACAGATTTTATATCATTTATAAAATTATATATACAATTTAAAGGTGTTGTAGCATGGACAGACCACTTTACTGGTAATGCTTTACATCAGGACAGTAAAGTGCTGGTATATTCAAACACTTCCTAAGTACACAAAGTCGGCCTAAAAATTGAAAGGTAATTAAGTAATATTGTTCACATGCAAATGTATGTTTGTGCATTAGGCACTGAAATTACGTCTGATGTTTGTGCCACGTCTAGCATTTATACCTAAGGCTTTAAGGAGATTTCTCCCAGGTTAACTACTGTTCACAGAAATTGCTTCCCCTTCTTTTCAATTGACAACAGAAAATTAAAACCCCTTATCCATGTCTCCATAATACAGAGGCATATGCATTTTAGTGGCCCAGATAGAAAATTTAGTGCAGTCTGTAGAAACTGAGGGATTTTATTAAATGTGGTAACAATGAAGGAATATCTGCACTAAATTATGACGCTAACCAAGGATGGTAAGATCTGTAAATTATTGGAGTGCTATAATAGAACATGAGAGTTTTCCTTTAGACAGGCCTTCGGGGTAATAACAAGGGTTGAGACTCACGACAGTGCCAAATAAGCTTTAGACAGCATAATAGTCTGCAAAGAAAAGCCACAGAGCACTAATGTAAAAGAAGAGCTGTCCACCACATGCAGTAAAAATCACCAAAGGTCATTTTATGGTAGCAATTGTGACATAAAATTGGTGGTCATGCTACATGTCTAATACTCAGCACAGCTTTATAAATGATGGGCCCCTAGCGATGGCTGTCATTAAGTGCTTTCATCATAATAAACTTTAAACTGTTGGCTTTATGAATCGCCAGCCAGCTTCAGCTGTTCGTTGGATGGAGCTTGCAGTGCCTTAAGTGTGACAAGGCCTATTAGGAACTGCAACCATGTTTCAAGCGTACTTGGCTTTCCCACTCCTGGGGTGATTGCTGCCTATTAAATGGCATCTGGGAAGATTTTCCTCCAGCAATCTCTGATCAAGAGCTTTTTTGGGCTTTGACCTGCATTTCCTTCAAGACTTTCTCTGAGGAGTTTTATTAGAGCAAAACTCCAGAGGATTTATAGCCACTTCTGATTAATACCTTTTCAGTTTTTCTAGCAACTCTCCCACTGCTACATGGAGAAAAGCTTTCATTGTTCCTAAGGTGCTTATTTGTGACCTTTTCTCTGCTTTCTGATTCCCTCTAACATGTTCTCAGTGAAATCCTTGGTGTGCAACCAAGACAGTTGCCGAAGTTGCTGCAGCTTTCTGTGCAGTGGCTTTGGTAGTTAAAAAAGAAGATTAATTTAGAAGGAGCACCTCCCATTTCTATTTCAACAGTGGTCTCGCAACTCACGGGTAATGGTTAAATGCCAGCAGTACGGATTTGCTCTCCTAAATAGTGTACATGAGGTAGAGAAACACCATTTCCATAGGGCTCTAGCTGAGGGGAATGCAGCTACATAATTAAAACAAAAATTTCCTCCTCGAACTCAGCCTCTCAAATCCCTGTGCAAAGAAACAGCCTCTGTGGCCTGTTTGCAGGCAGGGAAGTGTGCTCTGCCGTGGCAGGGCCACATTCTTCCTTCAGCAACTTCCTCTCTTTGTAAGGAAATTGTCCCAGTCCCGAGTTCATTTGCGGTCCCTCGCTGTGTTGAGACAGCGTAGGCAGAGGGGCAAAATGTGGAGTGTTCACAGCTTTAGGAAGGCCATGCCAGCACCCCAAAGCCCCCCTGGAGCAGGGGGCTCGGTGGGAGACCCCTGGGCACACAGGCTGCCGGGAGCCGGTCCCGCTCTAGCCCTGGCACACGCTCAGGGCACGGCCCCTGAGGTGGCACATTCCTGAAGCCTGGAGCGCGCCTGGGATAACTATACTGCTGAAATATAAAGTTGCATATAAAGATTTCATGAAGTAGATTATATTTTCATCACCCTTATGCATATGAAGTCTTTTAATTTCTATAAATCTTACAGTGAGTTAGAATTAAATCGTATTAGTGTGAATAATAAATGTTTAGGGATCACTCGTCTAAGAACTTGTAGTATTTAATTTACAAGGACTATACATTTTTCAAATCTCTTAACAAGGAACTTTAAGCAGTTCTTGAGGTTTTAGAAAAAGGAGAAAAAAACAAAAAAACACAACAGATCTGGATAGCAAAAATGCTCTATTTTCCCAGGATGCTGAATGAGAGACTCAGGAGGTATTGTAATTGCAAAAGCTTTCTGTGTGTAAGAACCTGGCTAATACTCTTATTAGCATCTTTTTTAATCCAGGTAACATAATAGTCAAAGTGTCAGATGAATGTCTCAGAAGTGGACCATTAAAAAATAAATTGTGTAACCTTTGAGAGATTGGCATTTGAATCCAGCCAGAAGCTCCTTGAGGTTCTTGGGTGTGGATCAGAATCTTTACTGTATAAGTTGCTATCACAAACTGCATCAACCTCCAAGTTACTTGGAATGAGAAGACAGTAGCTGCAGTTATTAGTCTTACCTCTGGAATTGTTTCCTCTGGGAAGCAAATTAGCAAAATGAGATTTTCACTGCAAAAAGAGGTTTCGTTTTCTGAAAGTTTTCATTTCTAAGGAAGTTTTAAAAACAAACAGCAAGTAAAGTACATTAAAACAGTATTTCCAGGGTAAATACTTATGGTTTAATTAATAATAATGATAGTTAGCTCTTAACCAAGGCTAATGTGAACTTTACACATTCAACACGCTTTTTAGAGTCATTATTTACATAACATCATCAGCTGATACGATAGAAAATGGTTTACCTTTTCCCATGTTGGGAAACTGAGGCAAAGTAGTGAAGTAATACACATAGAAAGGCTCCATGACAGGCAGAAATATATTTATAATGCAAGTTTCACTCAAAGACAGTTCTTAAACAACAGACCTTTAACCTTCCATCACAGTTAATTTTTGTGCTAGATGTTGGCATACCCAGGGAACTGCATATTTTTCATCATCAGGTATCATTTGAAATTCCCTGAAGGGGTTATTTTTCTTTCTGATGGATGGTACCAGTATTGGATTTCTCAGCAGATGTACTGAAATACAGACAGGGATGTAGGATGTATAAAAAGTATTCTAATTTGACATTTCCCTTCTTGTAATGCATTTCAGCAGCAAGCTGCTCGTTTTCAAGGGATCTGGTAAGAGCATTGAAGGAAACACATGGAACTTTGTCAAATTTCTGCAGGATAATTAGTTTGGAGGGAGCACTGATGGTCATTCCTACATCTTCATACTGTTTTAGTGTCCTACTGCTATGCTGCTTTCCCGCGCTTGGGGAAGATGCTTAGCAGAGATGGCTCTAGGTTAACTCTTTGTGATCTCACCAGAAATCTGCAGAAGTGGTTTGGGCCACTATTTGAGACAAGTACTTCCACAAGTCTGCAGGCTGCTAGAAGACTTAGGGATGAGGACCATACATAAAGCTTTTTGTGCAGTGTTTATTTCCAAAGGTCTGTGTGAATCACAGCGAAGGCATTAGTACTGTGTGAGTGTATTCTATGACTGATGCAAACAGTCAAAGTGGTGACACGACAGGAAGCAAAGTGGTGATTTAACCTTGCATTCCCCGTGCAGGGAACACCAGCAGCTCAGCAGATTACTACAGAAAGGGCAGGTGTTTTTGTCATGGCTCTACAACAGCCTGTGCCAGGTGAGGTGCGTCTGTGCTTTTCTGTGCCCACCCTGCAGACAAGGTGCTGCCAGATAACTGCATGGGGAACAAAAAGAGATCATGTCACAGGCACCAACACTCTGGGAATCTGCCAGCTTATGTAGTGAGGTAGAAATATTAGCGAACATGTGGGGAAAGAGTCCATTATGGAAATAAAGGGCATGGGAGAGCACAGGAACAGTGAGGCATATTTTACAGTGGTTTATAGGCTGCACAGGAAAGAAATGTGAGGGAAAAGATGACATTCTCATCTGAGAAGGAGATATTTGCCATGACAAAAACCATTTGGAAAGGTGTTAAGCTCAGTTAAAAGGCAGCCCTTTCAAAGCACTTTCAGAGTTACTTTCAGCTGTGAGCAAAGCAGAGGAATATTGCCACTGGGTAGAAATTGCTGCCAAACAACGGTGGGTGGAAAGGATGCCTACTGCTGAACCCCAGCCCATTTCAGATCACTTTTGGCCTAGTCTTTTCTTCGTTGTAAGGTCCCTTTACAGGAATAAGGACTGCAAAGCATGGGCAGCATCCCATCCTGGCCCTCCATGCCAAGGTGACAAGGGTTGGAGGCTTGTGTCCAGGGCCTGAAGGGCTGAGTACAGGCTGCTTACAGCATGGGGAGGGCGCAACAGCCTGTCAGGTCACGGCATTAAGAAGGCCCTACCTGTGCCCAAAAACTAGGAGTGAGAGTGAAGCAGGTGGGTTCATCACAGGACAATCCTGTGGATAATCCTAACAGGCACTGAGCTCGGTGAGACAGCACGCTTGGAAAGGCAGCGCACAGACCCTGCAGAGCAGCACGGCCACAGCAGGGATGCAGGTAAGACTGAATGGCTTATAAACTTCTCCAGAGTGAACAGAATGGGTACCACTTTCAAACCTTACAGTACCCAATAACCACAGGCACAGGAACCTGCAGACCACAGACCTGTGTATGTTGAGGAGCCCAGGTATGGGCTCCCATTTGTGTGGCAGTGCATCTGTGCAATGTGCTGCATGTGCGCTCACCGGGAATGATGGAAGGTGAAGGAGCAGCAGGGAATGCTGAGTGCTGGCAGGGCTCACCTGGTGATGTGTTGGCTTGCCTGGACTCAAGCACACAGTGTAAAGGCAGCATGTGATTGTACATGACTCGTGGTTCTGCCTTCAGAGTGATCTACCTCATGCTAATGAAGTGGCTAGGAATGTGTTTTCCCTAGGTAACCACTCTTGCCAGTAGGCAGGGGGCATTTTATCACCATACAGCCATGCTCTTATTGCTGCTGGATGGGATTCCCCTGTCCCAGCCATTTTACCTGCTACTCTGATACACAGTGCTTCCCACCTGCGCCAAACAGGGTCACGCTGAAATGAACACTTGCATGAACAGTTCAGATCATTGTACAATCAGATATTTGAGTTGCAGAAGCACAGCACATTTTGCTGCTGCTATTTAGAGGCTGATGTGCGTAGCCTTAACAACAATTTGTTTATTCATCCATTTCAGTAGCTTTGTTCCTGCTGACTTCTATCTGAAATGCGACGTAGTGTGCATTTTATGAGCTGTAGGACAGTTATGGCTTTGAGTGAGTCCATATGCTCCAGAACTGAGGAGAGGGATATTGAAAAATCTCATGATTGTTGTTAGTATTCCCCTTTGCTGATTTCTTACTTTTTCCTATCACAGAAATGAGAATAAATTTAATCCGTAATGGTAAATCTGGGCATATTTTCAGTGTAGGCAACATGGAGATATATCAGAATATTCAGAAATCTGAGCTTTTCACAAATCTTGAAAAGCTCTTTCAAATGAGGAAAGAAATGTCACTTAAAACATTCATATAAAAATTATTGATGTAGCAATATGATGCTCTGCAATCCATCTTTTATGCTTTACGCACAGGAACTGTTATAATCCCAGATTTCTTTTAAAATCTGACTTCCAAAGGCAAATAGTCCTGCAGTGATAGTTCAAAACACTTGTGCTTCTCTGAGGGATGTCAGTGGTGCTTTAAACTGTAAGCTGACTGCAAGCTCAGGCACAACACGGCTTCATCTATGTTGACCTCAGTGTGCTAAATGAAAGAATACACTCGAGGTATTTGTTCTTCCTGTCCTGGCTCTGGCCATCTGCACTGTGGCCAGTGAAAGTCCACTGGTTTGTGTGCAAACGTCCAGCCTTGGCCTGTATGAGTTTTCTCTCTCAGGGAGGAGTAGCCTAAGGGTAGGCTGCTTATAAATCCAAATCTTCCAGTGGGTAGCTTTGGGACCTGTTTAAAGGTTGTTTTGCTGCGTTCTTAGATGGGATGTGTGGAAGGCCATGAGCCTGTTCTTCATGCCATAGACTCAGGCTAAGCTGGACCATCAGCCTGAATCTTCTCTCTTGGCACTCCCTGGAGGTTGCTTCTAGCCTGTGTTTGGACATATCCTCCCGAGGTGCTCTAGAGTTTGTGTGCGATACAGACATAACTCTGTACTGTAGATTCTCCTGTGCTGGACCAGTCCTTTTTCTCTAGCTGGAATGTAACTCAGAGACCTCTGCCCCACACTGGTGCCCTGAAAGGTAATTACCCTTCCTAAAGGAAAACACAACTGCACGAACCTCCATTTAGCTCAGAAAAGGAGCTCTGATAATTGTCTTAGAACCAACCCGACAATGTGAAGCATTACAAAGCATTACACCAGAGCCCGTTCATGCTGCTGATAGAGTAAAAGTTTATTTGTACAAGCACTGCATTTAGACCCAATCGGACCTTCTTATAGGGCCCTGTGACTCCATGAGAATAGAGGCAATTCTCTTTGGGCAGCTGTGGATTACAAAGGAAGTCACTACCACTAGGAGTAATGTTATCTTAACAAAAATCTCCCTGCTGTTGCCCAAACCTTGACCTACTGTGCAGTTCTTTTTCTGCTAATATAACTCACTTGACATCTTTACCTTTGTATACCACTTTGCTGTAATTCCCTATGACCCTTTTAAAGAACTATAGTGGTGGTAGGACTTCATTGCAGAGATGAACTGCAAAGCGTAGCCAAATTAGAAGGGTCTGGGGGGGAGAATAAAAGGTTGTTTCTTACTATTTCATATATAGCCTAGCCTAAAGAAATAACAGTAAAAGACTTATGGCAGTGGAGATGATGTCTGCCCTCTGCTCTCTATGGAATAACTACAATGGGGCATTCCACACAGGCCTGTCCCTTCTGAAGCTTCACTAGTTGGTTTAATTGCATCAGAGAAAGCAAAACAGCAAAATGCAAATTATGTTTGAAGTTTCCACACTTCTAACATTAAAACCAGATGCTTTACTTTTCTTTTCTGAAGGATCTCGGAAGGTCTGAAGCTCCCCAATCCAGCCCATAGTGACATACATTATATCACTTGTCAGAGCTCAAAAATCAGAGCAGAATAGTATCAGGTGCTACATATTTCCTCCTTTTTCTTCCTGGTTATAGTTGTGATATTTGATTTTCAGATGGTCTGATCCACCCCTGTTTCCTATCTCCTTGCATTCCTCAAGGACTCTGTGCTCTATGCTCTGCACCCACAGGAGGAGGCCAAAGGGTTTCTGGGGCTGCAGGATGGTGGTGCCCAGGCAAGAACAATTTACAGGATTTGGTAGTGCTCTACTCAAACAAGAGATTCTTTTTTCTGAAGTAAGATTGGCAACATGCAGACATCCTCTGAGATTCTAACTTTGCTGCCTCCTTGGTCAGTGCTTGTACTCTTCAAAGGTAGCAAGGAAAGCTACATCTTCTCCTCCTTTTGATAGGATAATAGAAGTGAGGATATCCACACTGACCTGTCCCTTCTGACTTTTCAGTCAACCAGCAAGCTTTTTCCATCAGATGAAGCATGACCTGCCTTACTCCCCTGCTGTTCACTGGTACTTAGATAGCTGGATAACATAAAGGCTTTGGAGCACAACCGGGGTTAGGATGCTGCTGGAAAACCTGCACACAAATGCTGTGGTTTTGTCTCCCAAACTCATTAGTACCCACTTCTCCTTGGGACTTGCCATACCTTTAGGATTCTCCACCCTTCCCTCTGTCCTTGCCATAGAACACAGAGCTCTCCCTTGCCACCATCCCTGTGATGTGGCTCCTCAGCCTGTAGAAGCTGTGACCTAGCCTGGTGCTGTGGTGTGCTGAGGGCTCAGATGTCAGCAGCGTTTAGCCCTCCTGTAGGCAGCATTTTCCCCACCCCATCTATCCCTAGCACAGGCCTTTGTTTGCACCCCATGGGAGGAAAATAATCCCCTTGCCTCTGACCACACCTGGATTCAGCCTTCAATTTGGCACCTTGAAAAGTGGGCCAATTCTCTAACACTCTTGCCAGGAGTAAAGCCAGAGTGAATGCAGCTAATTCTCACTGCTCTAATTAGGTGTTGAGTTAGCAAGGGGAGACCTCACCTCTTAGACAAATTTTTTTAAAAGAGAGAGAGAAAAGGGAAAGAAGGGAGTAAATAAGGCAGGCAGCAAGAGAGAAAGAAAGGGAGAAAAGAGGAAGAAACAAACAAGTGTACTCTCTGAAAAAGAGAAAAGAGAGCACTGAGCACTTGACAAGGGTAGCAGGGAGGGAGACTGGGAACAGCCCCTTTCTTGTAGGTGCAGGACAGAAGAGGGTATCCTGCACAGAACAGAGGTTGGAGGAGCACTGGGGACCTGGGGGGCAGTTGCAGAGGGAATGCCTTCCTACATTTTCTGGCTTGCTTTAGCTGTAGGTCTCTGGGGAAGCCTTTGGTGTGGAAATCAGACAAAGGTGTTCCTGTTGTTACTCATGGGAATTCAGTGGTTCAGAGAAATGCCCTGAAAATATGTTGGAATCCAGTTATGCTGTCTCAGACAAACAAAAAAAATTTCTTCAGTAGTGCTCTACAAGCCCTGGCCAAAAATCAGTATTTTCCCCAGCTTATTTAATAATCAGGTGCCTTTCTCCCCATCCCACCCCCCACTCCCACCAAAGAAAAAGAAACTCACATCTGCTCTAGATGACTTGAAATAAAGGGGGCCAAAAGCCGTATGTATGGTTTTCTTAGCTTCTCTACACAGAGAGCCAGGGCCATGGAAACATCAGACTAAGAGGCTTAGAGTAAATCCTGGCAGTCTCAGTGCTAGAAACTCTCCCACTGATAACCAAAGCCTAATAAATAAGTTTGAGAGAAAACTAAATGAGAGTGCGTCAATGTTGAGCAGTTAATTAGGATCCCTCTAAGCATTTGTGCTGCAAAGAACAAGAAAATTAAAGAATATAAAAACATATGTTGGCAAGAGTGACAACATGCTAAAAGTAAACACTGCTGTTATTATTAGCAGTAAAAATAATATTAATTAGTTGTATTACAGTAGCACCTAGTGGTGCTACTGGATCTCATCCCCAGATGAGATCAAGGTCCCCGAAATACAAAGGTCTTAAAAGTGCATTTATATATAACAAATGTATGTGGACGTGTGCACATAACATACAGATAGACACACACTTCAAATGATGAAGAAACCTCAGCAAATGGAAATCAGGCTACAGACTATTTTGTGACTTGGCTTCTCTTATTCCTATTTTTCATATGATGCAGGGCAGCTCTTTGCAATTTTTATTTATGATACAGTGAATAGAGGACTGTATTTGTAGTGCAGGAGTCAGAGTGTATATATATGTGTGTGTGTGTATTCATATATAGGTGTGTCTATACATCTGTGTGTGTACACATATACATATATGCACATTCAGACCACTTATAATTATATTTTCCCTAACTTGGATCAGGACAACACAGAAAGCTTGGCAGAAGACAAAATAAAAGCTACCCCAAAGGCTCCATTTACACCCCAACACAATTTCTTCACTACAGTGGAACTGCCATTGTCATTTCTGGGCACTTTTTGGAGAGAGATGTCTCCCCACGCTGCACTGTAAAATCCTCCCTAAAGAAAGTTATAGCTGAATACTGCCCTCAGCTAAGTCAATATAGTCTGAAAGGGTACAAGTTGCAGTTGCTGCAGCTGCTGCTGGCTTTTGCTAAATAATTTAATAGTAAATTTGGAAAAAACTACCACCTTTCCTGATGTGGATTTACATGCCATAGCAGGGAGAGGCTATAATGACCCAGATGACACACAGTTAACTCCGGATTCCTTAAGACATGGGAACTAATTTAATTGTTAATGTTTTACTGCCTGGATTTCCTAAGAAAATGAGCCCTTGCAGATTATCTGGGTTCCTGTTTCAAACAGAGCAGTGCTGAGGGCTTTTTAGAAAAAAATCTTGTTTTACTCTGAAATAGCAGCAGCAGTCTTGAGATTTCCAGTGCGGAAATTGCACGGCAGGTCGAGGCGTCAGTTTAACGTTCGGAGACATGCTTCGTTTGAATGATAATTTCATTAGATTAGTTTGTAAACTTTTAATGCAGGTTGCATTATATGTCTAAGAAGAAACAATTTGTGTGACAGACTATCCTTCATAATCCCCCTCTTCAGCCTTCTGCTAACAAAAGACCCTTAATACTGAAGATGTTTTGTGGGAGGAGAAACATTTTCCAAACAAGTAGTTTCTCTATTCCAGCCCAGGTAACAAAGAGGCCTTAGGAATTTCTGTGGGCCTTGTCAGGACTGGCCCATTGGTCTTAAAGCCACCTGCTGCTTAAGCCATTGGTCAATAGATTAACTGCTGCTATTACTAAGTGTTTAGGAAAGTAAGTTATGTGGCAGAGCAAACAAAATCAACCTCCTTAACACATGTTAATTCAAAATTTAATAAATCTGCACTGAGAACAGTAAAGCAATCAAGGCCGGTGGGGTGCGCAGGAAAGCTCTTAGTATGCTCTGCTCCTCCAAGCAAAGTATCACATAGCAGATAAAAAGTCTTAAACAAAAGGATAATACTCTATTTGCTTTGCAAAACTAGCTTGACATTTGCCTCCACGCCTCTGCCTTCCTCCTTTTCTTCTGGCTTTTGGATGCTGTTTTGCACTGCAGATTTTGGGTAATTTCCAAACCTCAGTCACTGAAGTTTACAATAAACAGTAATAGTGGAGTAAATTCCTGGTGAAAAGGTGGGAAGGATTCAAATACTGACAAAAGCCGTGACACTCCACAGCCTTGCGTGTCATTCTTATTCTGTAATGGAACACATGTTTTAACAGAGCACATCTCCCCAGGTAGAGAAAGCCTTGTGCCTGTCCTCACATGCTCTTGGGGATTTTGCATGGCCATGGAGGTCCAGAAGGATTTTGGCAGGGGAACCAAGGAGTTTCATGAGGCCAATACCTCATGGATCTGGGAAAGGTCAGAAAGGCGCTACCAATTCTTCTTAAAATAAGTTGTTTATAAGTCATTTGCCTAAAGTTCTATGCAATTTCATGTGATAAGAGAAAGACACGGGAGAAAAATTTTGCTTTTGCATGCAAAAAAGGGGTAGGGCAATACCAGGTGTTGGCGCGTGTCGGCTTACGAGTTCCTGGTTTTCTGTCACATGCTTCAACCACTTGCTATTTTTCATACTGCAAATATAAGTCACTGGTAAAATACAGTTCTCATTATTGTTTTGGAAAGATCCACAAAAATTCTTGGAATAAATTTCCATTTTTGTGGTGTCTTTTCTTAACTCTTAGCTTTCAGATTCCTGTATTTCATTAATAAGTAATTTGTTTCATACATGAGTCAGTTGTGACCTAAAACTGAAGATCAGGATTATGGTTGTCCTTACTTGGCTTAGAATCATGCCAATCAGGGGATGGATGCTCCTGTATGGGATGAGTCTGTGTTTTGTCCATGGATACTCAGGAGAAGAGAGAAGTCCAGAACAGCATCAATTCAGATCACAGATAAGTTGCCCACTGTTGTTTTCCCACTGAGGGTTTGAGGGAGGCAGAAGTGGAGAAATGCACTGTAATGTATTCTTGCTGCACTACATGCACACTTCTACCCAGGGCGAGGTGTGGCAGCTGGCACTGACCTTTTTTTCAGAAATTTGACCTTTTGTTACAGCTGGGTTTGGGATCTGGGTTTTTGCAGATTTCCCACAAGTCTAATACTGATTTTGCAAAGTGCATTTGACTGGTTCCAAACATACACGTTGATGATCAGGTGCAGTACCTTGTTAGGAAAACAAGGCATCTTCCAACCAAATTTTCAGGGGGGGAATTCTCAGGATCCGTAGGCTGGGCTGTGATTTCCTTGGTCTGGCTTTGGCAGAGCCCTCCTTAACCCAGCATGTGAATAAATGCTACTGCAGGCCGCCATCCATGCTGTTTGGAGGACTGAAAATTCCCCCTTCGTGAGCCTGTAAATCTCCTGAGAGGAGAATGCAGCAATAACTCCAAAATGTTTTCCTTGCAGACCTTGTTGAGCTGGTTTTTTCCCTGGCAGGGGAGCATTTAGACCTCTATGAACAAGATAAGATAAATTATTTATTATGGCATGGTAGGTATTGCTAGGCTATCTGCTGCCATCATGGACCCCAAGCTGATGGCTGTAGCAAGATATTAGAGGCTATCTTTGAACAGGACATTTATCTGAGATTTTTATAATATATCAAAGCTCCTTGCATGTCTGGGAGTATTTGGGGGTCAGTAAAATACTAAGAACATTCCAGCAGGGCTGCTATCCTTCCTTTCCAACCCATGTCCAATCACCCTCCCTTCAGGCAGTCTGGTAATATTGGTAGGTTAAAATCAGGGGTCTGTGTATAACAGAAGATTGCCAGTGTCACGTTCTGAATGTCTTTGACTCCAGGACCTATTCTCCTGATGGACACGGTGTAAGGAAAGCCAGATCTAGCCCTATATTTGTGCTGTTCACTGAGGACATAGGACATTTGCATTCAAAATATCTTTTTCCAAGAAGTTGGGTGAGCATCTGTGTTCACAGCTGACACCAAAGCTTGTTTTCAGCCAGTCTGCTGGCAAGAGACATGAGTGAGTAGGGTCCCATTTGACAGCCATAAGCTCTAGATAGTTTAATGTAAAGCAGTTAAAATTAAAGCACTTGCCTAGTTTGTTGTGCAACATCCTCACATTGGCTCAGCCTGGCAAGGTCAGCTGGATGATATTATAAATGGATTCTCCCTGGTTCCTTTTTGCTTATTTTTGATGTGATGTTGCTTTCTATACATGTATTAATTGTATAAGCCAAGAAAAAATGTGGAGTAAAGGAATATATTTTTAGATGTTACTTTATTTGGAAAGCAAGAGACTCTCTTCTGGAATTTGATACTCATAAGCTGAACGGTGCTTTGCTGCTGTGATGCAGTTAAATCACGCAATTTCTTTGCTGCCTCATACTGAAGAAACCTAAGCTCAACTATTATTCTCCTTTGAGGCTAAGAATTCAAACTCTCTTTGAGAAAAGACTGATTTTAGATCATTTTCTGCTCTGAGTCTGCTAGGCATTACACAGGGTGCAAAGGCAATACACAGTGTAGCATGACACTTAAACTGTTATTACACTTATATTGCATTTAGAAAAAAAAATCTTCAATCATTCATAGTTAACCTAGGAGAGCATTTTCCCCAATGTGACACTTAAATGTTTTTAAAATAATGGGATGATTTGTTTCTTTCCAATGTTTCTTTTGAATATGAGGCAGCGGGGTGAGAAGGGGAAGCAGAGGGGGGATGAAAAGTGGCTTATATTGTCAAGGTCTCCTTAACTGTTAAGCAGTGGGGGAAAGAATCAGACTGCTTTCCTGGGCAAAAACAGATATTCTCCACTGATGACTGTCCTTCTAAGCCTTTCCTATCACAGGCTAGCAGTTAAAATAATACTCACCTACTGGGCATCCAGCAGAGTTGATCTACCTTTTCTGCTTGGAGGTTCACGTCCAGTCAAGCCTGATTAATCTGTTGCAAGTCCTGAATGATCCCAAATATAACACATAACAGCTACACCTGTTTATCAAGTCAGTTCATTTCCCTTCCCCTATTCCACACTGAAAAGGAGCATTAATTAAAACAGTAAACAAACGAGCGCCTATTCTAAATCAGAGCTGCAGGCAAAGAAGAGATAACTTAGGCTCTTGAGAAGAGGGATTTTCAGTTAATTTATGGAATCTACTGTCACTCTCAGGGCAAGGGAGCTTACGTAGCTGGGAAATTGAAGCAGACAGGCTTTGTCTAAACACTTCTTTTTCAGTGAATATCTTCTCGTTTCTTCCTATTTTAATTTTTAATCAAGCCCTCTTTTTTTTCTTTTCTTTTCTTTTTTTTAAGAAAAGAAATTGCTAGATTTTTCCAGTGTTCTGGTGACTCATTCAGCTCCTATGAAATACCCAAAAGGTAGAGGAGAAGAGTGAGGAGGAGAGGCAGGAAGCTGAGCTTTAAAAAGAGCAGTGTGAGAATATGAAATGTTCCTTTAGAAAATTATTCCCTGGAAATTAATTGCTGTGTTTCCATCCCTTTTTATTCATCATTTCCCTAGCATTTTCATTTGTGCTCTGGTCCTGGACCAGTGTTCGTGTGGGTGTAGGTTGGTGTGAGTGTAGGATCAGCCACTCAGATCCACGGTGAACTTCAGGGAGCCCACTTGAATTAAATAGTTGCAGTGTAGTGTCCAAAAGAGACACTCGGTGACTGTACTGAGGAGCTGCCGGGCCGCTTTGCAAGGGCTGACTGCTCTGTGCAACACACAAGCGAGCATATGAGCAAGCTTCCAGGACTGTGACAAAGGGCCTGCTTCTGCCTGCAGACATCTCCAGAGGCTGTGAGGAGAGCCCCGAGGGGATCAGAGGGGCAAAGCCCGGGGACTCGACTCCTCGCTGTGCTTTGCAGGTGCTGTTCGCACCCATCTCCCGACCTTGGGGCTGCCGTCCCCAGCCCCAGCTCTGCGGGAGGAGCCTCCCAGGGGAACTGCCCGGGTGTGGGTCCTGCAAGGTCAGGGCCTCTGCTTCAGTATGGATTTTGGTTTGCTTTGTTTGTTTGATGGATACACGTACACATTCGGTTCTTGATAGCGGGGGAGAAACAGCAGGGGAGTGCCTCAGAGCTGCGGGAGAAACTGAAAGCAAGGAGGTGATGTGCTCTGAATTCCCCCTCATAAGCACATTGCTGAGCTAATTGAAACTGGCTCTCCCACATCCCTGGAGAGTGCCCTGACCTCCTACCTACCGGCAGCTGGGGGGAGGGCTGGGAGGCAGAAAAATACCCTCTCCCTCTTTTCCTCTCTCCCTCTTTCCTTCTCTCCCTCTCTCCCTTTCCCTCTTCATTTTTTAATCAGCAGTTCTACCGCAAGAAATCTTCTCTGCTATAGCTCCTGCTGTACACACCCAGGACAACTTTGAACAAATCACCATTTTCTGTCAAAAAAATTGCAACCTGCTCTTGTTATGAGCTGCTTTTCAATTCCAGAACATAGCTAAAAAGATTACTGCTCTGCCCAAATAAAATGCTATTGGCAGGGAGACAGTTTAAACTCCTATCAGCCAGGATTTGTCATGATGAAGGCTGTGTTTCTCAGGAAGCAAACTATCATTTTGCTTCTTACAATACTGTTGGGACTCTCTCCCTGGGCTAATTAATATATTAGACATTTGATTTTATTTCAGACTGAGATTTGGAATAATTCAGTTTGTGAAATTACATTGAAATTGTAGTTTTCATAAAATTACAGACAGACCAAAAAAAGTTCTGTAAACCTTTGTCATTTCACATACAAACCTCTTTTAAAGCTACAGGAATGCCTTCTACATATTTCAAGTCATCCAGCTTTTACTGGTGGCATATCCAGTAATCATGTTGACAAATTAATGGTAGAGAATTAGTTGTACATTAAAGATTTAAATTATATTATGCAGCACATTGTCATAAAATGATATAAAACAATTGGCAAATAAATGTAAATTAATTCCAGTTACTGACATGTAAGACGCAGAGTGACATCTGTACACTTCTCGCCTTGCGCAGCTGCCATACTTTCAAACGTAAAGCAAAGTGGGAAGCGGGATGGCGCAGGCAGGGATGGGCTCAGGCCCAGCCTCTGGGCTGGGCAAACCATACCTCCACTTCTAAACAAACAAATTTGTGTCCAGCATTGCCCCTGTGTGCCCCTGGGGGGACGGCAGAAAAGTTTCCTTTGTCAAGCAGGATGAATACCTTGTCATGACAATACTCGGGGTTTTGTATTATCCCACCCTGGCCAAAATCCCGCGAGTTCCTATCAATACCAAAGCGCGATTGCTTCCCGGGGCACAACCCCGGGACTCTCAAGGGCTCACACACTACTGTGCTGGCTAATTATACGGATTCCATTTCCTGGTATGAAGGAATGTATTACCTGCAGCAAAGGATGCAGAAAATATTGGGCGCGGGAGGCGCTAGGAGGAAGCAGAAAGCGGCCGTGAATTCAAGCGCCAGCCCTGGGTTTATACCCACAATCCAGACCCATGCTGAGAGCCTAATCACTGGGGCCATTCTTTGGGCTGTTGTCCAATCAGTCCCTGAATAGCAAAACCCCACAATGCGGAGTATGAATTAGAGGGGGGGAATAAACGTGGGCGCAGACTTTTTTTGCAACAATACCTAACCGGGCCTTTCAGCCAGGACAACTCACGGACAAAAGCACGGCGGAAATTGAAGTAACTTTTGGAGGCCCTCGTCAGTAAGAGCTGGCTTGATGAGGGTAGCGCTGGCTTCTTTTTTGTGTGGACCGGATCAATTATTCACTGAGGGGGGAGAGGTGGAGGAAAAAAAAGTCTTAAAAATCCAACATTTGTGTTGCACTGGCCTTGGAAATCATGGCTGTTCGCTGAATAAAACCAAATATTTTTGTCTCCTCCTCCTCCTTTCCTTGGCGGATGCTGCAGTGATTTAAGGGGTGGCTGGTGGAGTGCTCGCATTCCTCACCCTTCCCCCCCATGCCCAAAGAAGAGAATAGCTTCTTGAGCTATAGAGATGTCAGGTCCATGTTTTAAAATTTAGCTTTGTTTACCCAACAGAATGGAATTCATTACTGTGCAAAAGCGGTTCATTTTTCTGACCTTTTTTATTCAAAATGTTGGAAGTAGCAAAAAGCTCATTTGAAGGTCACAGGTTTATGTATCTATTCTCTTAAGTGTTTTAGAAATTCATATGGAGGACACTAAAGGTGGAATATGTGAAAACATGCTGTTCATTGTTTACCCTAACCTTGCCATGATTATTAGATAAATGAGGGAAGCAAAATGGCATTAAAAGCCATTGTTAACAGTGAATTTTTTTTCCCCTGAAGACTGTTCATTTTTGCCCCCGATCTGCAAAGGTCATTTTCTAATTCCTTTCACTGAGTAGTTTATATAACTTCTGCATTTCAAGTCTATAAAAAGCTTTTGCAGACTTTTCATACTGTAAGTAGTAATTTGTTTCATTACCGTTAGAATTTTTATATGTAATTCCTATGGACGTTTTTCTGATATTGTCAAGCTTAAAAGCTGAAAGGCTTTTCATTTTTTCCTTTTTTTTTTNTAATTTGAAATTAGTGGAATCAATCAGTTGGCAATTTAAAAGCCAAACTTTGCAGCGAAAGATATTCGGAGTAAAATTATTTTATTTTTCTACATTCACAGCTGATTTGAAAGGCCTTTTCAGCCAGTTATCCAAAGCCAATATTTAACTGTTACTTATTCCCCTAATTTCTGTCCTTTGTCAAGGGAACTTTCCTCGCTAGATCTTGTTGCTCCGTTCCGCGCTAATTGCGGCTTACATTATATAAATGGCTTTGTAAAGAAAACTATAACCCCCAGCCTCGAAAGTTGCATGTTTCTATTTGCTCAAACTTGATGCACTTATTTTGAGAGGGTCATTTCGAGGAAAGCTGTGTAGGCACTGAGAATGTCCTGTATAATAAGCTTAAACAGAACCTTTTGTCCGTCCTCGTCTTCTCAGGCCCGAAAATTAGGCCTCCTTTTTCTGGCGGGGGGCTGAAGTGGTTCATTACTGCAGCCTCCTCCGGCAGGCCTTGGCCCAGCCATTCCCAGTACTCGAGCTCTGTAACTTCCTTAGAAAGGACGAAGGAAAACATGGCACACAAAGGTCTTGTTAGCACTTCCTATGTGAAATTAGCAGCTTTCTAAAAGGTACAACTCCAATTACCTCACATTGTGGGGACGCGCACAAACCCAACAATGAGCCCAGTCTTGCAAGTGACATGCTGTCTCTCTGGAGTTACTTCCCTAATTAGGGATGACGAAGCCCCATTCTGGCGAGTGCATCTATTTACAGTGGGCCACAATGCCTTAACTCGAGCATCCTCCTGAAAGGCCAGTGTTAAAAAACACAAGTGCTCTTTTGGCGGAGCCGTCCGTGGGGAAGCGCCGCATTCCTCGCGGCTACACCCTCCCGAAAAGGGCGGCCGCTTTCCCCCGCATTGTTCACACTTCAGGATTCATTTGGGACAATAAAGCTCCTGCCCCGTGAGCGCTGGGAATTACAGTGGACAATGGCCAGGCTTTCTTAACGGGGTCTAATGATGGAAAAAAAGAAAAATATTTATTGCTTTTGACAGTTTCACAAGGGGCAAAAATCCTTGTCGTGGCTTTAAGTTTCCACAGCTGTTGGAAGAAGGGTGGTCATATGGACTAAAACAGTTCAGCTCCTTTGTTAAGAGGCTGAGCACAAGGGCCAAGCTGTGAAATTAAAGATTAAGTTCATTAAGGTAAGATAATTGTGCTTGCATCCTTGTTGATACAGGTGTGTACAGGCAAGGCCTGGCTCAACAGACCTATTTATTTACCTCCTGGCTCCTTACCTTCATGCGGCAAATCACCTCATGAGGGTGAGGTGCTGGAAATGTATCTTGTTTGCACAGCCCGGGACAGGGCTGGTGACCCGCAGCCTGTGCTCACCATGGCCCCATCAAGAGGGGGAGGAGGGTGGAAAGCATTTGGGGGCACCACCAGACATACCTTTGCCCAGAGGAAACACCCGCCCTGGTTTTGGGTCGGGGCACCAGTCAGCTTCTTTCCTCAGAGAAGAAATGTCTTGAAACACCAGTGGTGCTGCAGTGAGGCGAAATTACTAATTCCCTGGTAGCTTATTTGGCATAAAAGTGTTACTGATTATTAGTTTGCTACTGCTAAGTGTTTGGATTCTTCGCTATTATTGTGTTATTTGTATTGTTAACAGTTCACAAGTTCAACGGTTTCAACTAAATTGCACTGTAATATTAGGGTTCCAGTATGAAATTACTGCAGTTAATAATAAAATAAGACCTTTGTGTAGGTATATAGATAGCTTCCCAAATTCATTTAAAAAAACCCCTCGTGAATTAGCACAAACATACTGCTGAGGGTTATGCTGTTTTGGTTCAGCAGATCGATTATCTATTGTGTTATTATGGTGACAAAGTAGGACGATAATTTTGAGTGATTAAAAATTCTGCAATACAGTTATTTCATCAGAATAAACATAAAGCAGGGACTTTATGCACGAAGGAGCCTGGTGGTTCACTTGCCCTGTTTTCCTTCCTCTCACCCAGCAGTCGCCCAGCCCAGCATCCCTCCCGGACTGCCGCAAGCACATCGCCCGCCCTCCAGAGCTAGCGGAGGAGCAGATTAATTTCCAAACCTGGTGCTTAAAAACCATGCCTTTCAGGGCATCCTCTGTGAGAGAGAGCAGTTTAAGTCACTGCTGTTTCCCCTGCAACGATGCTGCTCCTCGCTGCAGTCCTCCCTCCGTGTGTTTCACAGTGCCAAGTGGTTTGTGATAGCACGCTGAGGTTAGGACACACATCATCTCTCTGATATATTTTCTGCCACAAATATTGTGCAGGTCGGTGTCAACAAGCAGACATCAGAAATGCCTCCATCTGATGGCTGTGCTTCCCAGGATAGGCCTGTGCACAGATTTAAATTTTTTGTCCCACTCTACTTTGGCAAGCCAAGAGCTCCTATCCCATTTGGGGGAATATATATGGAAATTACTCATGACAGAAATTCCTCAAAGACAACATCTTTTCTGCAAAGCTGAAAAGATGTCTGTGTTAAGAGGCACATGAAAAAGACCAAGTTCCTTCTCCTTCAAGCTAACAATACACTAGGCCCAATCCTGCTCAGGTTAAAAAATTGGTTCCATTATTTCCTACCTGCTTTAATCCATTTTCCCCATGTAGGTGCCTAAGGAAGCAAATAGTAGTTCAGGCTAAAAATGAGATATAGATATGCTAAATATTAGAAACCTTGCTCTTTTACAGAGACATTTGCTTGTACACAAATTCTCTCCTTCTGGAGAATATAAATGACATATCAGTGGTTATAGAAAGCAAAGGCGTTCAAGTAACCACCATACACCTTCTTTAAAATTCAGGATCTAGCTTTACTCCTGTAGCATAGATAATTCATGATCTTTGCTAGATGGAAAGAAAAACCTGTCACATAGCTGAAATATACAGCCTTTTACAGCTAACGCAACATTTCATCATTTGAACCATTTGATAATTACAAAGAAAGTTGCAGGCAACTTCTGAAGTGTTCTTAAATCTCACTTCGTATTTTGGTCCTAGCAAGCAGTGATTAGAAGGTTCTTTTTGTTGAGGTAAAGTGATTTTGGTTCTTCTTTTTTCTTTTAATTTCTGTATGTTTTTCTGTAAAGATCTGGTTACTATCAAAATAAATTAAACCATTTTCAGCTAGAAGAAAAGTAATTTATGAAAAAATTCATGTAAAAAACCCTTTAAAATTTAAAACTTCCTCCTTTTTCATTTTTGTTTTTATAAGCTGTTGAAAAATACATGCAAAACATAACAGTTCATGAGATAATCTGCCTACAAATAATTAAATTAAATTAGCTTTATTTTCCTGCATTTAGGCATACCTGAGGAAATATAAGAACTTAAAATATGTATTAAATAAATCAAAGTCAAATAAAAATTTTATTTTATTGAGTTAGGTGAAAGAAAGTGAAGAAAATTAGTATTTTAGCTGTGTTTTTCCATCTGTGTTTGCATGTACTGTACTATATGTGAAAAATGATGTCTCTCAGGTAGATTGTTTCCAAAAGGAGTTTGCTCCCTGCAACAGTTCACATGTTGCATGTGTGAATGTTTCACTCTGCATTATGTGCAGAGTGCATTATGTGCATTATAGCCATTAATGAACAACTATAATATGTTAATGTGGACATCAGTGAACATAACTGTGTGTACATGAATATCATATCTATACAGATGTATGCATATATACTGATTTGAATACTTTGGCAAATTCACATTAGTTGATGTATTTTATATTGTGGATTGTTCATTATGATCTTTCCTGGTCCTCATAAAAGTATAATAAATCCAGTAATAATTAAAAAATTACTTTACATTGAGATAGAGGGCTTTCTATGTTGCTATTTCCATTTCTCCTGCTTTGACATCATGCTGCTATAAAAATAGTGAAAATTTTTTAGAAAACCTCGCCAAATCTTTTGCCTCAGGAATCATGTGCTGAATTTTCACCTGTGATTAATGATTATTATGTTCCACTTGTTTTGTGATTGATCAGCTCTTCTTGGAGAGTAATTTTTCCCTGGGAGCTGTATATCCAAGTGGAGCAGTACCTGTTATTTGCTAAACAAACCACTGAATGAAATACAGTTCACACAATAGTTTCTGCCTCTTCTTTGAAGGATGAAACTACACAGCCACAGTTGTGTACTGGGCAGGTCTCGAGCCTATGAGATGATTTCAATGTGAATGCAGGATGTTGGGCTTTTTCTGATTTAGTGCCAGGTGGTTTTGCCTAACCAATATATAGTGAATATTGTTAAGAAAATGATGAGATTGCATTTCCCTGTGTCCTCTACAGTACGTCCTAAAATTGTAATCTTACTCAGCTGCTGAGTCCACCTCCTGTTCTCTGTGGATTAGTTATTTAGCTTGGGTATTAAGTATATCAGAAAAGCTTAATCTAAGGGTCATTATATGTGTTTTAATATTAAAATTCGTCTTTGCCAAATCAAATTTTAATATTCTAAAATATGTTCATCCCCTTTAACAGCATGATTAGCAAATGTTTTGCAGGGAAAATCGGCGGACGGATTCAGTACGATTTTCATGTAACATGTAATTCTGTCTTGCTGGAAATAAAATTCTCAAAGCATTTTTTTTATTGTTATGAAATATTTTTCTGAGGGGTTAGGCCAACATTTCTGAAGAACCTTGTACAGGACAGAAAGGCTGCCACAAAGCATCCATGCTTTTTTGGCAAGAGAAATAAGCCTTCCTCCAGCTCCATACTAGCTGCTGGTACAAAAATCAGCAAATGTAGTTAGACTCCAGTGCAAGTTATTTCCTTCAAAACTTATGTTACAACTTTTTTTATAAATAACCAGAAATTCTTGGCCATAAAACCTTGTGGGCATCAGCTGAGAAATGCAGTCATCTTGTGCACGGGGATGCTTCTGCCATCCAGAAAGTCCTCTCGTGAAATCCCCCAGGGCCTTCAAGATAAGCACAGGTGGGCATCTGAGTGGGCTACAGTCAATTGTTTTATAAAAGATGAAAGAGAAAGATTTAAGTGAGCCTGGAGGTTACATGCCAAATTTATCCAAAAAACTATGGAGAAGCCCTTCTTTGCCCTACTTATTTGGCTTCAAAATTATTGTAATACTTTCTTTCCACACAACGTATGAGTTGTCAAAAATGGGAGAAGTCGCTTATTGCATTTCCTGTCATTGCACTCAACAACTCTTCCCTCTATCAGACCAAAACTATTTGTGTCTCCATGGTGTGTGTCTACTCTGCAGGGCTACAGATTTCATAAGAGCCATCACATAGCCAGAAATTAGAGTCCTCTCTGGAAGAACTCTGTTGTCTGTTCCTTTGCCTGTTTTTCTGCACTTCATGACATTTATCTTCTGTGGTTTTGAGGTGCATTCTGAGGAGGTTTGTGACTTCATTTCTTTGAGTCAGGCAATGCAGAGCTTGGATGCTGTTATTCATCAGGTGGGATTTGCTATCTCAAAATCTGTATTATCAAAATATAATTTTAAGTAGACCCTGAAAAATTTCAGTGATTTTTATTACACTGATTATTTCTAAGAATAAAATTAAGATAATTTAATTTTCTGAAGAGTCTCAGTGCTTCTGATCCACTCATGCATCATGTTCCTCCTTCTTTTTTGCCTTTTTATGAAGAACTGAAATGTGGAAAATAATAATGATGGTCAAAAGGGGTTGAAAGGCTACTTGAATGAAGACAGAGGCCAGGGACACTGTTTCAAAAGTAGGAGAAAAACATTGGATGCTACTTAAAGTCCAGAGTAGAGGAAACAAGTCAGGGGAACTGTATGACATTAGACTGTATGACATTAGTAGAGTGGATTCAGAAAAAATAAGGGAAGAAAATGTGAGGAGAAAATGGTGGTGAGTATGCAGACATTTTAGTGCACTGCAGACAGGATGGTAAGTTTAACAGGCATATTAACGAGTAAGAGATAGGGAGCCAAAGAAAAGAATGCATCCATGATGTTGGCTGGAAGAAGGCAAAAGAAAATTGACTTAGGGGTTGATTCTGATTGTTTTTAGGAATACAATTGAGTCTATCTAAACAGCTTCACATAAATCAAGCAGGTGACTTGTAGTGAAAGCCATGTATGTACCCATGCACCCTGATGAACTTGAGCTTTTAATGATAGCATTTACACAGATTTGAGGAACGGTGGAGTTGGGCAGTAAAAGGTTACTCTAAACGAGATACGTGACCAGCAGAACAGAAAAAGGCTAATGCAAACTGAATGCTAAAGGTAGCATATCTCTTTATGTTCCAGAGCTTCCTGCTGGCTTCTTTTCCACACCCTCCGCATTAATTTTGCATCAGAGTGGCAGCATTCAAGTTTAATCTAAGACTTCAGGTCTCCTAAGTTCCAGCCCTGAGGATGTGCAATGTTGTAATATGTTTCTCTCTTCTCTTCCACTGGTTTAAGTTTACTTGAAACATTCTAGAGCAGAGAGATGTCTTTGGTAGATCTGTGAGTGCAGCACAGAACTATCCAGGCACTGATCTTGCTGGAGCTGCAGTTCTGGGTCTCTTTTGTTATTGCCACTTGGAATAGCATCCTACAGACAGTGAGCAAATTAATTTTAAATTCTGCAGTTTTATTTTCACAGCATCTGATGAATACCTCTCTTCCCACACCTTCACAGTTTTGTCCTGCTGCCATCATTTTGTTTGCTGTGCACCAAACATAGTTGGTGATTCACATGTGGTGCCTTTTCTGTCTACCTAAAAACAGAGACTAGACAGGAATAAGGGAATAAAGGAGGTATTTATTTGAAAGGCCTTCAAATGTTACACTCTGAGGGTCTGGAGGCTCCTGCCTCAGTGGATCTCAAGATGGATGACAGATCATGAGTTCTTCACACTTTTATAGGCTTGGTCCATTTGCATATCAGCATAAATTCACCAATTAAAACTTTAGCTAATGATCCCCAAGGTTTCTCCCCTCAAGATGAAAGTTTGCACATTTTGGGCCTAGGACAGTCTGTGTGTCCTTGGAGAGCAAGCTGGAGAGGCTTTGTTATGTCTGGCGTAGCACGAGAGAGCAGCAGCTAATGAGCTACAAGGAACTTCAGAGTTACACCAGGCAGTGCAGGATTTGAAAAATATAAAAGTTAAAACCTAAGGCATCGCATGCAACAGTGGAATGTGCCTAAAGACAAAAGTTTTAAGTCTAGACACAAACACTTTCCCCCTACTTCCTTGAGACGTATGTCAGTGGTGGATACATCAAGATTCTTTATGTTAGTGAAATTAAGCACTTATATAGGTGTCGGAGGAATTAGGATATGGGCACAGATACAGAAGTGTGATGTGCCGTAGTATAACCTCGAGGTTAGGAGGTAAGTGATATGTTTTTTCTGGTTTGTTATTTCAGTAGATGCTGGTAGGTGTTTGATGTGACGATAATTGTGGTTGTTGGATAACTTCTTGTGGAAAAAAATCCTTTAAAACTGTCACAAAGATCTGCAATTGCTAGATAAAACTATGCTATTGCTAGATAAAACTTAGTTCTGAGATTCAATGAATACCTGAGGCACAATAAAATCTATGGAAAATATAGGTTGACTTCAATAAGGCCAAGACTTAGTACTGTCAGTATCCAATTTCTGCTGCAGTTATGGTCCTCTTTACAAATGTGCTTCACTTGTGGAAGAGGTTTTAAGAGATTTTAAACAAACTTTCCATCAGCTGGATGGCCACAGATCAAAAGCTAGCACTGCTCTGTCTACACCATAGATTTCCACAGTACCATAACAAGAGAGAGCTGTGTTTGGCATCTGGAGATCCACCTGAGAGGCTCCATCAGATGGTGCTGAGCTCTATTGTTAAAGAAAATGCTGGCCCTTCCCCAAGTCCCAGGAAGGCAAATAAATACAAAGGCCAAAGCTAGTCACAAATTGTATTTTCTTTTCCTGAAAATATCATCATCATCATCAACTAAAAACCAAACCAAACAAAAAAAACTACACAAAAAAACCCCATTTCAGCACTGATCACTGCACATTCCTTAATGTCCTGATTTCCTGCATCTTAGCTCCCACCTAGCCAGGGCTCCCTTTTTACAAGGTTTCTTTTATGTTTCCAAGATGTTTCATACAGAGCTGATCTGTTCTATTCAACAGAGAAAGGTAGCTGCAGCCATAAACAACTATTTTATATTTTGTAGCTGCTTTCTCAATCATCTTTTAGTAGGGTAAGTTACTCTCATGTTGGTTTTTTTTATTAAACAAAAGAGTAAGTTTCCTGTAGATCAGGAAAAATAAAAAGCAAAAGTCAAACCTAAAATTTTCAGTGTTCCCAGGGTGGACTCTGCTATAGAAATACTTTTCAAACATTTTAGAAATACTAAAATTTCAAAGATGGGAAAAAAAGCTTTACCCCTGCAAAAGCTGGTGTGGCATCTGTAGTTGGATGTTAATTTTGCATTATAGGTAAACTAGAATTAAAATACCCACAAATCCAATAATCAGACTCTCTGAATCAATTGAGGCTCTGTAAAACAAGTCCAAACCTTATTGTGTCCAAAAAATTCAGGTGAAATTGAGGAGTATCTAAAAACAAAGTATCAGAACTCATTGCAAAAGTGGTTGGAGCATAAGTGAGACATCATTAAAATACCTCATTCCTTTGACATCCTTCTGATCATCTCTCTTCATCACTGAGAAAACTGCCTTTTCCTGACTTTGGTTACTGGAGCTCCAAACCTCTTGTTTCAATGTCAGTGCTAAATCTGCAGAGCCTAATCCTGGTGACAATGCAAGGTAAAATTAATGTTAGAGTCGTGTGGATCAGAACCTTTTAAAGAATATTTCCTTTGAAATATTTCTTGCCCAATATTTCTTTCTTGCCCACCAAGATTAGCAAGAAAAGGTATTATAGGAAACTCTGTACACAAAATTCTACCCAAAACCTATCTAAATAACCTATTATTTAGATAGACATCTGAAATCATAATTTTTGTTAAAACTTCCAACTTAAATTTGGCCTCTGTGTTAGACAGGCTTTATAAGGCCTGGATTTACCTGCTTTTCAGAAGATGGAAGCTTGCTTTCATTGATGTGATATATCATGATGGAGGAAAGGATGAAGACTAACATTGCAGAGGTAACCAACCATAAGTCTTAAAATCTTAGCTGCTAACATTAAATATCTCACCAAAACTAAGCAAATAAATAATATTTATTCATATGCACATATTTTTCTAATTGGGTGAAATGTATTGCTCTCTTCTTTGAATTGCCAGTGTGGTTTGTTGGGGGTCTTTTTGTCCCTGGACATTTTCCCCCTGCTTTCATCCCTGCGCATACCACGTCGGTTGTCAGGTTTTGGAGGGTTTGACATTGCTGCTGCCATTATAAATTGAAAGATGGAACCGTGGGCTGGGTTGCTTTTATCTGTTATCCAGTTTTGATCTTTTCATCTGCTCTTTGCCAAGTAATGTCAGCCATGATTATTTCTAACTTGCCAAAATTCTGAACAGCTTTTAAACAGGTGACATTTTCCTGTAAAAAGACTCTACCACAAGCATGTTTCTTTTTCCAGCCCCGAATGTCACCTTTTCTCCCATAATTACAGTGGTCTAAGTGACACATTTCTGGACTACTGACAGTTTTAAAGATTTGCTGTTTGTGGGTATTGCAATTACTGTGCATTACCTTCTCCTTTCTGAGAGGAGTGAAATTATTTCCATAGAAGTTGCTGCCTTCACAGTTTCGCCTTTGCTTTTGCGCAGCTGGCTCTAGACTAGGTCTAGACTGGGAAGTTGCTCAGTGTCAAGCACATAAAGAAGTTTGGATTAAACTACTGTCACCACTTAGATGAAATCTTTCTTAAACTTTTTCGTTCTTGCCTGGGAGCATTTGAAAAATATTGTACCTGAGTAGACCTTGTGAACTAATATTTTTGAGCCTAGGGTCACTTATGAATGTCAACAACACCTCTGTTAAAATTATTCTTTTGTGTGGATTCATCTCCTGCAAGTGTCTGTCCTATGTGAGTCAGCCTTGTGTGATGATGCTGTATTTAGCCCATGGGCTAATGACTACACAGGCAGTCCATACACTTCTGCTGGCATTCCACCTCTTCATGTAGAGAAAGAGTAGGTTGAAAATTAAGTCACTAAACCGTCTGCTATAATTTACTTGGTCTGTCTTCTGCCTTTCTATTTCACAGCACAAATAAAACACAGTGACCAACAACTATTACTGCCCCAGACATCATGTAATTTAAATGACATGTACTGTAAAAAAATCTGATAGCTCCTTCAGAAGCTCATCACTTCTTTTGTTTCTAAATAAACTGCCGGGAGAGAGCAGAGATACAAACCAGATACTTATTTGTGGACTCTTCATCTTTTATTCTGCATATCATAGCAAACCATTCCAGGACAGACTTACTCAAGTCTTCTACAAACTGTAGAATCGGAATTCTCACAACTGTATTTGAATACTAGCCATGAATTTTAATATTTCAGATTTGAATAACAATATATATAAATTTGTTGGTCTGCACTACAGATCTCTGGAACTAAAAGAAGAACTATACTAGGAATTTATTAAAAAGTCAATTCCTTTATTGATGAATTCTGGACAATTGTTTTATAATATATGCACATTTCCATCCAAAATTACCTACAGATGTTAAGAGGCTGAAATAGGAGTTTAAAGAATGGAAAGAACAAGAGCAACAATAGACTTCACAGTCAGATTCCTGTAAGTCCTTAGTATAGTCATGAAGTTAAGATACAAAAGCATTTGCAACAACAACATAGTGGGCAGAGAGTATAAAAGAGAGGCCATGAGGCCATTAAGGCAATTAAGAAAGATTAAGATTTCTTGTTGTGGAAAGACCCATTAATCAATAGGCCAGAAATCACAGCATGTTGCAGAATATACTTCACCTAAAAAAAAAGAGAACAAACGGGCTAAATATATCCCATACCAAAGGTCACAGAGTTCTCATTAATGAGAAATCATATTAATCCCTCAGATATTGCTGGCTCCATAGTTACGTTTTCCATTTGCACACATAGGAGCAGCACTGATGAAATGCACTGCAAGCGATGCAGAGCCTCTGCTGAAAACATTCCTGTCCACAGCCAGCACCACAGATAGACCCAGCAATATTTGTGGAGGCAAAGCAGAGCTTACTCAAGAGGGCATGGGCTGCTGCTGCTGCTGCAGGAGAGGGAAGTGGCTATGGTTATTCATTGCTGGCAACAATGACGCACAAGCCCCCATTCACGGATGTAAAGCTGCCGTACAAGGATGACACGGTGCCTGTCAGAGGATGGGTAATTGAAAATCCTTGCATTTGCAAAATGCCCGTGGGCATCTAATGCAAGTCTTCATATGGTAATGAGGAGAGGAAACAAAGTGGGAGGGCTGCTGCACATGCTAAAACTTGCACCTGAAATAATTGCAAATTGGCTTAGATGGGCATGTAACCAGGCTGAAACCAGCTCTAGGGCACTCAGCTTCATCTTCAGCAGCAAGGTCACCGCCCCGTTCCAGCCCTATGCATTTTGGCTGAAGAAGCAGCCACAGGTGGGCAGAAAGAGATTTGCTAACTGATTTTGTAGAAATAGCTACAGCTGGTTGGGATTTTTTTATTTTTTTTTTTTAAGCCAGCTGAAAGACAGGTGGAAGGAGGTGTTCTTCTTTCAGCAGGAGGTTGGTTTCAGTAATTTTTGAACCTGAAACTATTTATTAGAACTGTTCCTTGGAAATTTTTTGCTTCTTGATTCAGAATAAAGTTTTCTTCAGTGATTTGAGCCAATAATATGGAAAAAACCCTAATTATCAAAATTACTGAAATGAAATATTTGAATCATCCAAACTATGCTGTTTTGATTCATTGGTTTGCAAGCATTCTTGATATGTGTTACTGTTTCAGGGAGGGATTTATTTGTCAGTTTTAGAGTTTTTAATTGCCATTCAGGCGAGAAAAATGCTTTCTTACAAAATTGAATATGATTCTGGAGTATATAGAAACAATGGATGATGCATCTTTTACATTTTTGAGTTAAATTATTATTCTGGGGTTTTTTTTTAATGCAGTCAGGATACATTTCTTTGATTAATGTTACTAAAAGGCACTTGTCAGAGGCAGGGTAAAAGCCAGGATGATTTAAGAAAAGAAGGCTGGAGTCAAGTTTGCCTCATAATAGTTTTGCTGTTGGGTGTATAATGACAAATATGGGATAAAAACCTGTTCTACTGAAGGTGTTCCAGTAGCTACAATGTCTCATTGATTTCAAGCAGGGTTACAGGCATCTGGACTTCCTTGTCATCTATATACTCTTTTTTTTTTTTTTTTTTTTTTTTTTTTTTTTTTTTTTTTTTGTTGGAAAAAACCCAACTCACAAAATACCCAGAAAAGCAGGACAACTTAAATAACAAATCTTTCTAAAAGAGCTGATTTTTAGGAACCTGTATCACTGCAGAACAGCTCAATCTGACATAGGGTACCTCTGCTCTAGCTTCTGTTGGCAAATAATTTCTTTATACCTGCTCTTCACAGTTAATAAAATGTCACGAGCTGGCTTCTGGCTGGACAAACAAGCCTGAAGAGTTGGTTGTCTCCTTGACTTCAGAGAGAAGAATCTTCCTGTATAACTCTTGCATTGTGCTTTTGAAGGTTTTAGAGCCTATTTCGACACCAAACGTGTGCTACTGTTTAGGGAGGCAAAGGCACTCAGGACATGTTTGTTGTCTGCAATGATAGAAAAGCCTGGGATTTCCAAGTTTCTTGATCTTGGTGCTACTTATATTCTAGTAGGTATTTTATTGTAATGTCTAAGAATATTAGCTAGTCTGTAGCTGCAGCATGTTTGTTCTCTGCCATTCCTGTTCTGTATACAATCACCTCATCTTCTAGTGCAGCTTCTCAATTTTACTACATAAACACACCTTCTATCATATTGTTTATCCATGCATGGAGCAAGAAATTAATCTGACTACACCATTCTGGACCTCTTGACATTTAGAGAGAGTTTCGATTTAGACAGACCATAGAAGGAATCGCAGCATTCAAGATGTGAAGTGATTAAGATGTGAACAAGGATTTCAGCAGAAGCAAGGTCAAGGTAAAGATGAACTCAAGCAGAATTTCAGGGGTGGGAATGAGAAGAGTGGGGAAGGTAGTTTGGCTTTATGAAAAAGCAGTTTATTGTTTTATTGTTAAATTTTGCACTGCTGTGATAGAAATATAAGGATCTTAAATATCCTTTAATTTTGCTGTGCTAGGCAGAGCACAGAGATGTTAAACACAGTGACGCATTGCTGTACTTTTCTCTTTATTATAACTGGCTTTTACAATTTTAATTTACTTCTGTGCTTAGGAATTGAAACCTCTTCTTGGTGTCAAAGAAGTCAGCACAACTCTCACTCCCAGTGTTTGATACCAGAGAAAAAGAAGACTTCCATGGGAATAATGTGGTATTTCCAGGTCAGGTTTGTTTTGCTTTTCCCATTGTCTCTCCTTCTATAGTGGTTCTTTCACATACAGAGTAGCTTGTAACTATCAGATCTACTGGTGGAAAACCTCTGGTCCCAGCCACTGGGAGAATCCTCAACTCCTCCAGTCTACTCCTGCTATGTGGAAGAAACTGCAAGTAGGGAAGGGTGAAGTGCATGTCTTTGGAAGGGGACAGCAAGGCTACTGGACCTTTCATAGTTTGACAGCTTTAATAAGATTCCATCTTTGGTTAAAAAACTCGGTGCAATGTTTTTTTGATGCTTAAATGTTAATTTCAATGTGCACATGTAACTATTAGCCAAACTATTTGTCTTCTCACGCTAGAGAAACCTAAGAGCTATATCAAAAAATAGCCCACTACTGATATTTGCCAAATGTTTTCATTCCATATGTTTCATCATAAGGCTCTACTTTTTCCAGTTCCCTTCTCCTACTTTCCATGGCATGCTTGTTTCCACTGAGTATTTCTGCATAGCAATCTTACCTGGAGATGAGCTGTACTTCTGCTGATAGAATAGGTTACAATAAGCCAGCATTTTACTAGATAAGTATGCATTGTTTCATCCTTCTATGCATTCTTTGTAATATGTTACTAAAGTAAATGCAATTAGGGAGAATCAAAATACTAAATGAAATCATGTCATTTCCTTACAAGAGAATTTGGACAAAAATCTTTGATTAAAATTTCCTGGCATTGTCAAAACATCTTGTTTTGATATCTTTGGGAATACAGACTTTTCACTTTTCTCTCTCCAAACATTTTTTTTTTAATATCTTTAGATATTGTCTTAGGTACTGTAGAATGATGTGAAAATTAAAAGTTAAAGATTAATGAAGCATCTTAACTAACTGAAACTGAAATCTACTTTAAATTTTTAATTTTGGTGGCCCAAATCTAAAAAATATTTGTGCTTTTTGGTCTTGGTTGGAATTTTAAACTCCCTCATAGTATGAAGGCTCTAAAACCTCTGAAAAAAGTAGATTTGATTTTTTTTTTTTAATATGGCTTTTATTGGCTCTGGGCATCTGCTCTAGAGAGAAAGAATTTTTGAGTCCAGGTTCCCGATCTCATATTCTCTTTCAGGTCAAGCATCCTCACTGATTACCACTGCCCCATTTAAACAGGAGGGAGGCAACCTCTTCACAAGCAGAATGCCATTTAGGGCTCTTAGGGTGGATGCAGTCACCGTGTTGATGAGAGGCAACGTGGGCAGCACCAAGTTACTCTTTAATGTGTTATCGAGCATGTTCCATCCTGAGTCTTGTCAACAGGGGCAGAAAGGTACCTCCCACTCAACTCCCTCCCCCACTGATAAATTGCCAGTATGGTTTAAAGTCAACAACCTTAAATGCCACCAGGAAACTGGTTGGTGGCCAGCACGGATCCCAGTGAGACAAACTGTTTTGCAAACCTGTCATACTGCAACAATTTCAGTTTCTGACTGGGTAGGCTGCTTTGAGTTAGAGATGATGAAGATTACACAATACCAACAAAGTTTGTTCTTGAGAGAAGTTCCTGTCCTTGCACCACAGAATGAAGGACCAGAACTTGGATTTTAAGTCTAGGAACTTTTGTAAAGATGTTCAGCTTTCCTTTGCTCCCTCCCAGTTTTACACTACCTTAAAACCTAATCACACAGCTGGACTGCCGACGCAAATAACAAAGGGATCCTTTTTTTTTTTTTTTTTTTTTTTTAATGAACAGAATTCCAAATCATACTTCTCATTCCCTTCCATAGCGTCTAACTCTACCTCACCTACATGAGGTTCAGCCAGTGGATCATTATGCATTTGTCAAATAAAGTATTCCAGACTTTTGGCCAGAATGGAAGTGGAGCTGGACAGGAGAAGTGCTTCAAGAAACTCTGAATTTCCTTGTTACTTATTAAATATCAAATATGGGGCAGGTACTTTTACAGTATCTGTGAGAACTCCTGCAAAGAAAACAAGATATTGCTCCAAGTAGTGCCTTAGTGGCACTCACCAGCAATGCCTGGTGAATGGGCCAGCTCATTTTTTATATTTTTCCAAGAAATAGATTATTTTATGGTTACAATCATATCCGTCTTCCACATAAATGCTACCTCCTCCTTCTAGATTTTTAAACAGCTTATAGGCTAACAGCAGTCAATATTTGGTATCACTCTATTTTCTCTGCTGTGTATAAAGCTCGTTCACATTGTGATTAATTTTGTTGGAGGGTCAGATAATATCGATAATACTCTTTGGGGCTTGTTTAACGGAATAACCTGAACAAGAATAAAGTAGCTAGATGTGGAGTTGTTTTAAGATAGTATTTCTTTCTAAAAATATATGTTCTGGATTATACTTTGTATGTATTTTGTCTGTGGGTTTCCCATAAATTGGTTGTATTTGTTCATATAAACATCACATTTTCTATTAAGCCTCTCATGGAGGAGGAGGTGATGGAAATCATGGACTTCCAAAAACTGAAACAATCTCCGCCACCACCTCATGAGTTTACACCTCCAGTTCAGAAGGCACTTTAGGTAGCTGTGAGTAGAAGAGCAGTCCTACAGATGTGGTCAAAGTTAGGCATGTCTTGAAACAGAGTGCATCAGGTTCCTGCATGTTTGATATTTCTGTGAAATGTTAGTCACAAATTAACTATAATAAGTATCTGGCTTTCTAATGATTAAAGTGTAAATAAATAACTCTGCAAATACATTCCAGTAAATAAATTGACTTTATTCATGTAAACAGGCATTATGAAGGTTAAGATATATGGGCTTAGAAAATGAAGACAAACCTAAAAAGAGAGTTCACTCTCGGTTATACAATGAAATATGTCTACTTATTCATTGTTCATCGACCAATATTTTTATAGCAAATGAGGCATAAAGAAATTGTGCATAAATTTTCCAGACATAAGCAGGTCTGGAAAAAAAATCAAAAGAATACCTCACTTGATGTGACATTGTGAAATACTTTAGATTTTTGAGCTTTCTGTGTATATTTATCTGACTACTGTTTGAATAACAAAACATCAGAGGTTGATATGCCCAGCAGAGGTAGCTTTTCTAAGAGGTTTTGCCTCTTGATGCACAGGCAATCTAAATATTAATATTCATCATGTTCTTATTTACTTATTCCTATGCCAAGCTCAGAAACACTTAGAATTAAGCCTCTTCTGTCTTTCTGCTCTTACATGTGGTTTTGTCTGATTTCACTTCAGCTTGTATAGTCCCACCAAAACAAGCAGCTATGCAAGATTTCTTTCCAGCTTCAAACTGTGATGTATGGAGGAAATAAATTCATGATGTGTTGCTGGTAAGTAATGATGTCTGTGTGTCCATTATAAGATACGACCCAGAATTCCTTATTGTGCAATTAGGTTTGTGTATTTCCTGTTGCACTTTGTCTGTGTCTTTTTAAAACCTTCTGTAAGGCATCCTGACCCTTGAGGCAAATTGTTATTGTCTTCAACATAGCCAAGAATTTATTCACACTGCTTATGTAGATCCTGAATTCTTACCACTCCAGGTAGAATCTGTGGAACAGAATTTGTTGTAGACAATGATAATCAGTAAGAGATTCAAAGTATTTCCAAAACTCGTCTTGCTTCTCCAAAAAATTTCAATGAAGGGGGTTGAAGTTCCATCTGAGCAGACTTAAAATCATGTCGTTATAAAATGACATAATTAAAAAAAATTATAAACCCGCAATACCACTCTATGAGCTGCAACTGAATTGCTGATGTCTGGATGAGCCCAGAGTCTGGATCTAAAGATCTAAGGAACCATACATATTCTGATCAAGGCCATGAACTGAACTGTTCTGCCTAAAATCTCTTGCTACTTCACACTCAAAAATTCTTGCTATGGAGTACTTTCTTAGGTGGATGATGCAGAGACCTATTTAAAATACCTTCATAATGGTGAATTTTGCTGAAGTGTGGAGCAGGAGTCGGCTTACATGTTTTTCATGGTGAAAAAATCCCTATCCATGTAGATATTAAAAAAATCCTGTGAGGTTTTTAATTATAAAAAAATTAATCTTCTATGTCTGGTACCAACACAACTTTGTATACTGGTGTTCACACTTCTTTTTTTGGTAATTAATTTTTCAAATCTGAAACAATGAAAAGGAATTTTGCTGCTGAATTCAAGCACAACCGGGTGTTATCCAGAGGCTAAATTCTTTTCCTGCTTAACATAAGAACATAATAAGAACATAAGAAGCATACTGGTTCAGAACAAAGGTCAGTGTAGCCCAATATCCTGGCTCCAACAATAGCCATAAGTGGGTATGCAGGGAAGAGTAGAGAACCAGCCTTGCATATCTGATGCCTCCCCCTAAGTATTCTACCAGCTTTCAGCTACTCATGGTTGAAGAATTTCCTGAAATGGATGGAGTTCCAAAGTGTTTAAAAACCCTGTGTGCGTTTCTGCTCTGTGGTCTTGCCCAGCCTCCTTTTGAGGCTATGTGAACTTACAGCTGTTGCCAAATGGGAACAGGGCATCTGGATAATGCTACCTCTGTATCTTCACTAATACAATAGTTCTAGAACATATGTGGTGATTTACAGTTATATGATGAGAAGAAGTGGAAATGTGTCCAAAATATTGTCATGTTTTCTTTAAAATATCTATGCAAACATTGTGGTCTGAGACAAAAAAAAAAAAGAGAGTGGGTCTAGCAGGGTAGAACACTAATAAACACTTGATAAAAGAGTAGCCTGTGGGTTCGATGAAGAGATACTTAAACTGTTCAGGCAGGGTGCTAGGGGCAAAAAAATATGGGATTACCTTTGAATGACGATGCAGTTCTGAATCGGAGAATAACTGACAGAAGCCCGTGGACATTTTTCAGCCTTGCCAAGGAGTAGGCAGACATGAAATGATATATGCATTCTGTGGCAAATTTCAGTTAGATTGCTCTCAGATGAGACTACTAGAGATTCTTGCATCAGTCTTCCTCAATTTTTCCAACATTTTCTCTTCCATTTCTTTCAATGAAATTTATCCATTGTTTATAATTACATAGATTAACCTCCTGAGATCATGCCACTCATTTACATTTCCCCGTATTTGCTGGATGTGCAAAATGAATCAAATGCAACGATATATATACAACAAACCTTCCTGTCTCTAAGTGCTTGCAAACAGCAAAGGCACTTGAATATTCTTATGACAGGGCTTGTATAAGTGGCTGGACAGAGCGAATATTTTCTGTGCCTACTGAAACCAGCTCTATCTCCTGCTGTTCTGAATCACTAGGTTCAAATCACCAACCTCCAAGTATCCTGTAGTTGGAAATTGTGAAGACAGAAATTTCTGATGGGTCGTTTTGGACAGCCTCCTACCAGGACATGATTAACTCCTCCAGAGCTATGTTAGTGCTTGATGAACAGCATCACTGTCTACAAGTGAGCAATGTTGCCCACAAACACAGATGAGCAGAAAGAAGACACTGGTGCCTGTGGTCAACAGATACCTTCCTCTGTAGCCTCTACTTTTATTCTATGTTGTCTTTAATTTTATTCCTTATGTTGGATAGACAGGAAAATAAAGGATTATTTGAAATACTCCATAAGAGACAAAAGTCCTTAATTTGTCAATTTGTGTTGGTTTCATCATCTTTGCCTCTCAGACATCTACATGTTTTTCCTAATGTGTTGTGGGATTTTTTATCTCCAAGTGTATCTGTGGATTTTGTAGGGTGGGAGATGTTTGGTCACCTGTTAGTAGGCATAGTGTGTCCCTCAAAGGATGTCTTGTTTGATCAATAGGTTGGTCATGTTTCTTGAAAACTTACAGTTCTCACTGGCATCATCTGATTATACCACTGACTGTTTTTCCAATGAGAAGTTTTAATAAAATTGTTTCAGTCAGAGTGAACTCTATAATCTTAATTTTTGGGAGCAGTAATGTGATTTCTTGGAGTGATAGTAAACATCTTTGTTACCTTTACAAAGTGTTGAACACTAAGTGTTGGAGAACATTTTGAACCTACTGGTAAGATGGTGTTGGACTCCCCTCTAGCTGGTGAGAGGGTGAGACCTGCTTGAGGGAAGGGGATTGTCAGTACTAGTCTTTAATGTTCACTTTTAATGAAATTCTTCAAGCCCTTAATATAGTCTGTCTCAATCTGCAAGTTCTTTAGTCCATAATGGTTTCTCTCTGTGCCCATGGCAGTAGCTATAAATGTTTTCATCTCATCTACGTGGTGATGAATCTCTAGATTCAATTTTTTCTCAAGATTAGATCTCTGCAATGCACCTACATCCAGCTACACCACAAAATTAGAGCCAAACTTCAGCTGTGTTTTATTTGTGATGGGGTGTTCCATTGACAGCCAGCAATGCCTACACTCCACTACTTGAAAAAAATTTTTCTCTGTTTTTTTTCTCTTAAATAGTTATGATCCTTGCTATAGAAGCCATCTCCCTTTTTGTGTCATTCTATGTCAGTGAAGATGAAGTGACGTTCCTTGAGGGATCAGGAGGGTGTCAGCCTTGGAGCTGATGGATAGCTCCTTGGCTGGTGGAGATATGCACCTTATACTCTCTGCAGAACTGGAGACTCTCAGATGACACTGTAAAACTCAACTTCACCCAAGTTTTGGGAAGGGAGGGGAGATGGGTATGATGACAAGGCATTTTTTTGTTTTGAACCGTGAGGATTTGAGAGTATCTTTGCTCTGGTAACAATTAGTGATGACTAACTGTGAATCTAGATAAGTGTGTTTTTATATTCTGATATATTAAATGATAGGCATGCTCTGCCCAAGCACAAATCCTTCTCAAAATGCAATTTCTGCATTTGACTTGTGTTACACCTAATGTCCTTGGGGTTATACTTTCATGTATGTAATTAAATCATTCTTAAAGAACATCAAAATGTATGTGAGAGCTGATGTTTTCCATTGCTAGTTCTCCAGTTCCAGTTTCTAACCTATTTATTGTAGTAGGTAATATTTAAGGCAAATGGTCTTTTTCTACGTCTTTTGTGTGTTCTTTTGCTGCTTCTCTGGGCAAGGTGTGACCATGTTACTTATCTTCTAGAGGCTCAAAGCCAAGGGAAAGTTGTTTCTCTCTAAAAAATACTTCTTCCTCTGTGGAACTCTCAGAAGGAATGAGATTTTCTATGTTCGGTTAAAGTGCTACACTTCTCACATTAAAAATATCAGCCCTTTATTTTAGGAAAATAATTCATGATATTCTGCCTCCCCATCCTAAACTGAACTTAGCTATGAAAGGGACTTAAGTACTTGATGTCCTGAAATGAAGTATTTCCCTCACGTTGAGCCCACATGGGTTGAAGAAACAGGATGGATGGGGCAAAGGTTTGATATGGTGTGACTCAGGAGATGTACAGAGAGGACAGCCTGGATTGTTTTAACAGAGCTGCAAGAGAACTTACAGAGCTTATCCAGAGTTCTGTCAGTGGCAGAAGTCCCCACTCATTCAGCAAGAGCAGGCTCAGGCTCAGTGTTGAAAAAATGTATACTCATTATCCCCAGGTTTCTTACACAAAGATGATTACTTAAATATTTTACATGACTTTTCCCTGAACTGACTGTTCTTATTTGTTGAGCAGATTAGCCTGTTTTTCTCCTTAATGCATATATGCAAAGTACCTTTTCTTTTTCTTGTCTCTTTAGGTAGGATTTTCTGTCAGCACATTTTATTTGGGAAATAACATGTGATACTTATGGATCTTCCCCTTTCCTTTTTTTTTCTGACGAAAAACACCCTGAGCATAGAACAGCCTTGGAAAAGTCGAGCAAGAGTCTGTGTGCTGTGGTGTGCTGCAGTAACAAATGTCTTCTGGTGTACATCGAGCAACATAAATATGTAAATGTTTTACAACACATGTACTTACATACCCTACCTTTTTTTTATCTCCTTGCACTGCATGCATAAGGTTACATATATCTGGTAGAGTCTGCTCTGTTAATAATAATGCTGAATATGTAAATCCCCCCAGTTTTTATAACCAGAGCTTTAGGTTGCATTTACTGTAAACAAAGATGTATTTTTGGGGGCTGTTGGTTTGAGTTTATTGTTTATGTAAATCTCTCAGAATGTGACATAGCCAGATAGCTTCCTATGTTGTGCTGATCCACATTTTAGGCCAGCAGCCAAAGTATTTTATCTTTTACTTCATTATAGTGATCTTCCAATTAGCTGTGGTCTGTAATACCCTGATTTTGGTGGCAGTGGTTTGGGGAGGATTGTTTGATAGTTCTGCTCGAGAGGCAAAATGAGGGGCCTTATTATAGAAAGTGCAGAGGTTGTGCAGTAGCTGAGTTCTGTTGCAAAGTTTGCCGATAAGGGAAAACTGGCCCTTGAGCATCCATTCTATTCTGTATATTAACACTTCTAATCTGCACTGCTGATAAAACTGCAAGCCATTTGCCTTTGGAGGAATTAGTTCTGCCTCACTTGTGTAACCAGGCGATGGTGATTAACCTTTAAACTGTCCAATATTCTCAGCAGACTCCTGCTCCAGATTAGAAACTATTTAGTTATGACCAACTAAATTAACAACATTCCCTCCTCTGAAGAATAAGATTTGGAAGGTATGCATTTTAAGGTGGAATGTGGATAATGTCCGTATTTATTCACCACTTTTGCTGCATAAAATGTATTCATCAGTTGAAAAGAGAGAGAGTTCCATTTCAGATTGAAACAATCCACGATTAGTTATGTACAGGAGGTGATTTGGGTGAATTTGACTTGGGGTGCTGCTTTATATGGCTGAGACCTGTTTCTGACTTTTCATTCTTAAATAAAACTTACAGGGCAGGGAATAAAATAGGCAGGTTGGTGCTTTGGTGTGGGCAGCAGTTTAGGAAAAGGTTTCCTTCCTTTGAAAGCAAAGGCAATTATCTCAATTCTTTGGAAGAGTAATTTTTGGAAGTTTGCTAACCTTTCTGTCACAGTCATGCAAAACAAAAGGTTTTGTGCGTGGTGGTTACAGACCAATGGACTTTAGCTGCTGTGATAACCTAGTACTCTACCATTGTATCTACATATTTTAAATGTGTAATTTATCAGTTGAAACATACCCTTCAATACATGTGCCATAAAAGAAAAGAGTGAGGGCAATTATGTAATAGTATAGTGTTTGTCTGACATGCCTTAAATCCCCATATTGTTATTCCTCACTGAATAACAAATACAAAATCCCTGTTAGCAATGTTTTCCGTTTTACCAGTTTTATATTAGCTGCCTCCTTAAAAATTGCTAATCTAGATACTACATTAGTAGGATGTCAGTCAAACTGCAATCCACAGTGAAGCCTTCTTCATATACCAATTTAAATCATTCATGGTCCTTTCTTTGGCATTATTCAAAAGATCATAATAATTTTCTTGTGCCCACAGCACAAAAAAATCAATTATTTCCCCACAAAGACTTGAAAGTACTTAGCGAGTGCTGTAAGAAAAGCTGAGGGTTATATCAAATTGAAATTGCACTCATTACACACAACACAATTAGTTGCCACTAGTCTGGCCGGTGCTTTAATTCTGAATGGCATATCTTTATTATTACAGAAACAAGCATGCAAATGGCATTGTTCAGGATTTGCAGAAATCAATAGGATATAGTGCTGTGTGTTTGGTGGCCACTGTCACTCAGTCTGCTGTGGATTTGAGATAATGTGTGTATTTGAATTAATGAAGGGAACGTGAGACATCATAAGTGACACCCAAATAAAAGAAATGGGTACATGATATTTGTAATTATTCTACTTGTGTTTTTGTTGTAAATACTTGTGCTTTTTGTTTTTTAATCAAAGGATTAATTGCATTTTAATAAGGCATTATGATTTTCAGAGCTTTAGTTAATTAAAACTTGTAGTATATAATTATGAAGTGATGCTGAGATTTGTCTAAAGATCACCCATACGTTTAGAATATGTTTATTTTTCCTTGTTAAGCAGTTGCTACATTTTATGAATTATATTAAATGTTTGAAAGATTATGGCAGTTCCAAATGGATCTCTGTAAATGGCAGCTCAGAATGTAGATTATGTTGTTGGACAAATTAAAGCTGAGGAACTACTGGGGCTGGAAACACTTTTTGGCTGTAGTGCTGGAACATTCATTTGCACAAATGTTAGCTTTCAGCCACAGGAGCAAGAACAGATGTATTTGTTCAATGTATCATATCATTCCGCCCATTAATTCCCACTGAAATTGCTGCAGTTTGAAATTCTGAGGATAGGCCATAAAGACTCACTGGTGGTGTGTGGTAAATATTATTTTCCATGTGACAAAAGGGTTTTAAAAGGAGGGAGAAAGTAGGTGTGCATGTGTGTTTGCACAGACACCTCTATGTACTGCCTGGTCTCCCTGAGAGAGATGAATATTCCTGGTACAGAGCTTTAATCACCCCCAATCTAACCTGGGACATATACATATATTCATATATATAAAGATTGTTTCCTGTGGGAGTATATTATGTCTGGATTGATAGACTAATTGCTAGATAGATAAAACAGAGTTAAACAGTATTAGAAAGTTAAAATCCTAATGTTTCAAATGAAGCTTTCATTTGGCAGTGTTTTAAAAAAAAGATCTCCTCTTACGTTTATTCCACTCCTTTTGTAAGTACATATTCAAAATAAAAGCTAATTTTGCTCTTATTTTATATAAAGTGGGAAAAATATTGCTTTGTTGCTGAATGGTGAGAGGGCTTTTCTTACTTCTTGTCAGCTATAAAATGAAATATATGTTTATGCAGAATAGTCCAGCGCAGTCATGTATTTCTATAGCACAGCCCCATGAACTAAAAAGGTTTTCTAATGTTCTCTCTTGAAGTAAGGATCTTAAATTAGACCCCAGCATTCCCTACCTGGAAGCTTGGCTCCTGCAGTGTGCAAATGTTTATTTATTTATTTATTACACCCAGGTTTGCAGATAGTTTTTGAGACAAACCCACTCAAGAGCTCAAAATGTTCCAAGTGAGGTAGGAAGGTGAAGCCTGCAGAGAGAGGAAAAGAAAGAACAAGAATTCTCAAAAAAATTTACCGTGACTTCACCACTCAAACCAGGATTTTAATAGGTATCTATAAATGGATTTTAAGTAGGATTTTTCCATGTTTTCTCCCAAAGCTGATTTAAAATCTAATATTATTAGATTGGTCACAGCCTTCATATTTTAACTGTCAAACCCAAAGTCTGAAAGGTGATTCATTCAACGCTTGCTAAAATATTTGCTCAGCAGCACAATAGTGTGTGATGGAAAATAAACTCCTCTGGAGCATCTCACCCTATCAGCCATGGCCTGCAGCAGGAAAAGAATGAGGGAAGGTCAGTCAATTATGTGTGGTAATCACCGTAAGCATATTATCTGAGACACAGATGTCTTCCCTGACCCCACACGACATAGCTATTAACCCCACAGTAGTATAAAAATGGGGAGGAGGAGGAGCTGGTCCCCTAGGTAAACCAGACCTTTTCAGCCCGGGCTTGTCCGGCGGCTCAGCCGAGTTGTGGTGGCGAGGGCGCTGCTGTGGGGAGCTGGAGCCGCGCTCCGCGGGCAGCACGGCCGCCTCTCCTCCTCGGGGACCTTTCTATAGACCTAGTCATGTGAGATAAATAGTTGCATCATCGGAAAAATGGGACTGGCAAATTGACTTGGGAGATATTTCGGGAGCATTAACAGCCCTGGAATGCCAGGCACTGCCCATGCTTTTACAGGAACGACTTTTTTTCCTGAGTACACCTACACGGATGATGTATCGGTGCTGATAAAGTATAATACCACTATCATGCAATCATCTAATGCTTCTAGAAAACAGAGATGATTTTCTCATTACACTGAGTAATGTGTTGATTACCAGATACAGCTCCTTTAGAGTTCAAGTTCTGCTTATATTTATTTCAGAAAAATTATCAACTGCTTACTCAAGTGAAAGGGATTTTTTCAGTGTGGCTGTTCAAACACATGAAGTAGGCAAAACAATTTTTTAAACTGACTATTTAAACTTTTGAACTTGAAGGCTCATTTAAATATTTGATCACTGAGTAGGAAACATGCATCCCTCACCAGCTCTGAACTTTCTAACACCAAGCCTTAACCCTGAAAGTAGGTCTGTTTACTTCTTTTAGCCTTTGGAAAATCGTTTCTTTAGGTGATGCTTTGTTACCTTTTGGGAGGCCATTTTGTATCTTTCTGCCAAAAAGATAAATGACCATTTAGCAATGTAAGCTATTGCAGTTCAGCACAACATACGGTGCAGAAGAGTCCACGACAGACCAGATCTCTGATTTTTCTCCTTGTTTAATAATTGATTGTAATGGCATTCTGGTCTTGTGACATCCTTGTAACTGAGATCAGACTGAGCCGGTGAATATTAGAGTGTGAAAGGAAGGCTTTGCTTGTCAGATTTCCACAGAATGTAGCGGAGGAATCCCCGGTTTCCTTTCTGACTAAAGGAATTATTAAAAGATATTCTCTTTGATACTGTCTCCTTTCCCAGGATTAATCACCGTGTGAGTGAACATTTGCAGGCATTGCCGAGCTACAGGTTAAAGGCAAGGTGGGTTGAGCACATGGATAAGCCTAACCACTGGACTACCAGGAAAGGAAAATCTATCCAAGATATGGGATTTTTCCATGGTGCAGGGTTGAACACAGGTTGTTTCTTTCCCTGATCTCAGGAATGACCTGAAACTAGATGAAAAGGACGCTGGAAGTGCCTCCCTAGGACAGCTGGGCTGAAGGGAGTGTAGCAGGTTCCTATCACAGCCACTGCTGACCAAATTCAGTTGGAGTCCAAAGAAGAGATGTGGGCTGTCCTCCTTATTAGTAAATCCCCTGTGGGAGCCTTGGCTATGTGGAAAGATACCATTTACACTTCCTCCTGTTATTGTGGTCAGTCTTGAATTCTGGGCCTCTAGTAGTCCCTTATTAAACTTCCATCCTATTGTCATTTTAGCCTCTGTCTAAATGTTGCTAAGTAACCTCCTGTGTCAAATACTTTTTCTGCTGGGAGAGAATCTTGCATCAGTCACCTATTGTGACAGCCAGATTAGATACCGTAATGTGCTCGACATGGGACTGTGCTTTACTTCTATCTGGAAACTGCAGCTGATACAGGATTTGCCAGACTACTTGTTAAGCAGCCTCTTTTCCTTGAGCATATTAAAGCAGCCCCAAGAAACTTGTACAGTTCATTTACTGGTCCCTGGGCTGATTTTTAAGTTTGGAGATTTAGGACTTCTTTTATTTTACCTTTCACCTCTAAATCCTACCTGAGTGAGCAACTCCAGTGAAAAACGCATTGGTCCACTTGCAAACAAAGGTAAAGGCTGTAAGTTAAGACCTTTCCTTTTAAAGAGAGCAAGCAGTGCATTCCTGGAGCTCTAGTGAGTCATGATTTCTTTGAGGCTCTTTTATTGTGTTTTCTTGCAGGGCCAAATAAAAGCCAAATTCTGACGATCACTTGTGTAAGTAGAAATCCGGAGTAATGCCATTTAAATAATATGTAATTAGGCTAGAGTGAATGAGAATGGAACTTGGTCCAAATTGATTATATATTTCAGGTCAGTTGACATAATGGAGCAGCCTTTTCTGTCTCAGCTTAATGCAGTGGTTCTGAAGAGTTCATCACCTGCTCTTGGCTCTCTTTCCTATTTCCAGCTGATAAATCATCTTTAATGTGTTTCCTAATATTACTTTTCCATGTGGTTATAGTTATATGTGACAGCAATGGGGGGTGGGGAGGGGAGAGCAGGCAATAATTTCACTGACACAGAAATTACACTAAAAATGCATTAATGTGTCTTAAGTATAATTGACATACTTTGAAATATATATTGCCTATAGGCAAAATTAAATTTTGCTAACCAAAACCGGAGGTGGGCAGGACTTCTGTAGCATCATTCCTGGATACATATTAAATAGTAATCATGATTTACCTTGATATATTTGTAAAATATTATCATGTTTCACATGTAGAAATCAAGTCTTATTCAGCCATGCTTTCTCAGTTAACTTTTTTAGTGTGATACGTTATTTTTCTAGAGGAAATATTTTAAAAAACCCATGGTACTCTGAAATAGATTATTTACCATGTTAATACTTGTCACTTATTGCGCGCTCATCAGTTTCTCCTTGTTGATTTTCTGATAACCTTAAAAGTCACAGCGAAAGCGGAGCATTTTCCATAAATCTGTGGGGAAGTCAGAATTTAAATTGGCTTTTCTTCTCTAAATTTTGTCCTAATTATAAATAATTGTGGCTAAAAAAAAAAAAAATTAAAAAAACCCCAAAAATCTTGCACCAAGGTCTTATCATTTGCCCAAAACACTCTCCTGAATTACGAGAGCACCCCAAGAGTTTTTGAGTTTTATACACCCAAGTAAATCCATAGCTGTTTTAGATACCAAGAAGCTCAAAAGCAATGATTTCTTCATGGTACAGAGGGAAAATAGATCTCTATACACTTGATAAATATACTGGTTTCAGGGAAACCAATCACTCATGTGATAGCTTCAGTGTCAGACACTGCACATGTGAATCCCATTCACTACCCAGGAAAATTATATGCAGATTAAAAGAGAGGAGGGAACTTTCATGTCTAGGTTTTTAGTGTAGGTTCCTGCAGGAGATACAGAGCATTTAAGAGTGAGATGTCCCAAACCAAACTCAAAGTTATGTTGGCTATACCTACAGTGTAAGCAGGAGTTTATTTCTGCAAACTGATGTTTACAATGTTATAAAAGGAGTGGAAACCTTTGGGAAATTCATGGATAATTACTAAACACAAAGGTCTGAATTTAGACAAGGTTAAATATAGGTGTAAGCTCAAAAATATGTCTTTGCACCAGCCCAAATTTTCTCTGTACTAAACATTTCTGACTACATCTGTCATATTATTTGAATCAAAATGTATTTTCAGTATGCCTCTAAGTTAAAGGGTATAAAGGTTAAGTTGCTGTCATGCCAATGTGTGCTGCCCCTTCCATTTTTATGAGAACATTTCACCTGGGTCCTTGTCTGTGAACATCTATGATAGGAAGAAAAGTATGGCTTGGATATAAGAGCTAGGAGTAATTTTTTATCTTCTACTGATCTGTAATCAAGCATGGTAAATGCAAACACTTGGCCTGAACCTCCTGTGACATTTGATAAGATTTTGATTGTGAGTCAAAGTAGTCAATTTTTTTTCTGTGAAAGTTGCACTGCTAGCCAGGAGAACATCTGAAATGAAGTGGATAGAAAGTGTACTTCACTCTAAAAAAAAAGTCAGGTTTTTGATGTGGTTCATTTGGGTTTTAAGTAACATATTGACAGAATAAATTGTATTATTCTATCTGACAAGAAATAGAGATTGAAGTACCTCTATTTAATAACTGGCCTCAGAGATTCCAGGTAATTTTCTTCTTTGTCTGTTAAAAGTTAGGCAGAAACAATGAACTGGGAAATTTCAAGTTGTAACACAATATAAAATAAGAAAAACAAAGTACTCACTTTCAGTACTGTTCAGTGCCCAGTAAGGGCACAGGCTGTCTACTGCTTTTGAAGAGGTCTTCAATATTAGCTACATAAGTGGTGATCTTATAGGGAGTACAAACTGACAGAAGAAAAAGTCTGGATGAGATAGCTTAGAAAGAGGAATCAGGGTTTGCTCCAGTCTTGCCTGTGTCACACTGTCCAAGAAACAGCAAATTGAATGCCAGACCTCCAAACCCCTGGATGAAGCTGAGAAGTGTATGAAAATACTGGCTTTGGACTTTAATTTAGGGTCTGAAGTATTGAGGTACTGAGAATTTTGCAGAAGAATAGTTTTAGTGACCTTTTTTGTACTCAAAATCCTGTGAAAGACTGCTCCCAGAGTTCTTTACTAAATCCTCTCCATCTCAAATATTCTTGTTGCAGTCATCTAGGCCTATTTAAATGCCTTACACTGTATCTTTTGCAGTGGTGTTGCACTTGTGCTGGCCTTAATAGACTGTGGGGTACAGGTGCCCACCCTGCTCTCTCACAAGCCAGCACGTTGGCTGTTTTGTGGCCACCTTGTGTTCTCAGCTCTTTCTGCTCCATCACTGCATCCTTTGGCTATTACTTGACCTCCCTACCTTCTCACTCTCTCTCCTGCTGTATCAATTCTTCCTCTCCACCAGCCATTCAGATTCAGATCTCAGTGTTTCCATATTTCTCTTCCATGTCCTTTGCAGATGCTGAAGACAAAATTTAGCAGAGTGTACTGACACTTGCAGCTTCCATGCACATCCTTTCCTGATATTTATCTTGCCCATTCAGTCACCTACCCAGATTCAATCTGTGCCTCATTGGATATCTGTCCCTATGGATGTCTGTCCTTGTTCATTGCTTTAGCCTGACTCAGCTGCAAAGGTATGCAGCAAAAGAGCTGGTTGGCTTTTTTTCTCCTCTGGTATTAGCAAACCCTGGATCAGCTCTCCTAATCCCTACAAAGGTTATATCCTTTACCCTTTTCCCACAAAGCACTAGTCCTTTCTGACCTCTCACTTTCTACATTTCTACTTTTTCTATGACAAGCACCTCATCTCGTTAACAGCTTTAAGTAAGAAGTCCTTTTGCCTTGAGGAGAAAATTCATCAAACCATACCTGGAGAAAAAAATTGCAGACAACAGTGTTTGGAATATTTTTCTGCTAGAAAATTGCAAATTTACTTTTCCATTCCTGGCATAGTTCCTTAAATCTCTACCACACTTCTTGTCTGCCTTTCACCTCTTTTGAAGATGCTTCATCTTCAGTATGGCCAAAACTTACCTTTTCTGCTTCCTTCTGTACCCTGGCTCTACTTTGTCTCCTGTGCTTCATTCCACAGATCAACACTGCTATCATTCCTACGACCACAGATCTGCCAACCTACCATTTTGTCCCTCCAAGAAAGCAGCCAAATCCATCTTCCTTTTGGTAGCAAAACAAGGAAAACTCTAAGCCAAACCTTTATAGTCTCTTCTGTCTTTCTGGTCTTTCTTGTTCTTAGGCAGGTGTTGAGTCTCTTTGATACACACAGAACACCAGCCCTAGTCATGCCTGGTATAACAAATACTCAGCTGTGCTCATTCCTTCTTTCCTAATGCCTTCCCATTGCTCTAAGCTTAGATCCATCATGCATCAGCCTTGCCTCCTTGCTGTCACCAGCCTGCACCCTGTTCCTTGTTAGTAGCTTGTCTGGACATCAAAATTTGGTTTTAACACGAATTAACACCCAGTGGGCACCTTTGTAAGGCTCTCATATTATTCAGCCATTTCTGCAAAAGCTTCATCTGCTGCAGCAGCAAGTGGTGGAAACACTCTGGGATCACAGTTGGCACAGAAGATTTTAATACTCTTAGGGGAATGGAGAGGGGCAAGAAGAAATGCAGAGGCCTACAATGCTAGCAGACGCATGTATCTTTGATTTTATAATATTTTTTGTTTTCCAGCTATTATGTGTTGCCTGAATTACTTGACTGCAAGCTTTTTGGGGCAGGGATGCTCTGCCTCGAGCAGCACAACCTCTATGAGCTCCTAAAGCCAGTGGAATCCTCTGTGTGCCCCTGCAGCAACCTGATTGGCTCATACCCCCATCCACAGTGGTGTGCATTCTGGAAATTGTCTGTGTTTGCATCCACACTCCTTCCCCTGCTTAGTGACGTTTCTTTCCCAAGTAAGAATGAAGTGATTAAATCCATCAACCTGCAACGTGCTTGTATTTAAAATGTGTATGTCACATATGTTTTGTGCAACTTTCACAGTCAAAATGTTTATATTAATGTAGTAATATGTTTTTCCTCAGGAAAACAGGAGGTTCAGGGCAGACACAGACTCCTGCAGCTGTAAAGAAGGATTGCTTTCCAGTTTGGCTAATGATATAATCCACTGTGGTTGCAAGTCTTGCTTTCCTCTTTAGATGATGTCAACATTTCCATGAGCTACATGTGTTGTATTCATAAGTGGTACTTAGAAGTACATGTTCTGTAATCTCCTCCTTATGCCTGACACTTTACATGTGTTTATCTACAAGGAGTGGTGACACTAGCTTGCTAATTTTGCCAGTGTACTGTACCAGTGAGGGTGCGAAAGACTGAGAAGGATATTTAAACTGGCAAAGAGAGAATTATTGACATTAGCTATGAGTACTTTGTAAGACTCTGTTTTGGAATGTCATTTGTTAGAAAATCTTTGCTGCTGAAAGTCATCCATCATTCCCAGATGGACCTGCAAGACTTACAGAAAACTCTCTTCCCAAATCCCACTCATTGCCAGTGGCCAAAAGTACTTGCTGTGCTGATTTGGGCTGGGATAGAGTTAATTTTCTTCATAGCAGCTAGTGTGGGGCTGTGCTTTATATTTGTGATGGAAACTATGTTAATAATACAGGGATATTTTCACCATTGCTGAGCAGAGCTGACACAGCACCAAGGCCTTCCCTGCTTCCTCACATCACAGTACCTGTGAGGGGCTGGGGATGCATGAGGAGTTTGGAGAGGGCACAGCTGAGACAGCCATAGCCTGCTGACCATGGGTATCCCATACCGTGTGCCATTATGGTCTGAATAAAAAGCTGGGGAAAGAAGAAGAAAGGGAGGGATTTTCGGAGTGATGATGTTTGTCTTCCAAAGTCACTGTTGCATGTGATGGAGCTCTGCTCTCTTGGAGATGGCTGAATATTGGCTGCCTGACAATGGGAAGCAGTGAATGAATGTCTAGTCTTACTTTGCTTGCACACATGGCTTTTGTTTTCACTATTAAATTGTCTCTATCTCAACCCACATGTTTTTTCCACCCTTTCTGTTCTCTGCCCCATCTCACCAGTGGAAATGAGTGAGTGGCTCTGTGGGGGCTTAGTTGCCAGCTGGGATTAAACCATGACTGTCCTTTTTGGAGCCCAACATGGGACTCAAAGGGTTTGACAGATTTGATTGCAATGTGCTAGATTGAATTTATAATTGTTACTACTCTTCATTTGGTAAGTGACAGGCTCCTGTGCTTGCCATAGGGTTTGCTTGATATAAATGATATGGAATAAAGGCTGGATAATATGCTAGTTTTACCTGAGATACAGTTAATTTTCTCTGTAGTAGCTAGTATGGGGCCATGTTTGGATTTGTCCTGGAAACAGTGTTGATAATACAGAGATATTTTTTGTATTGCTGAGCAGAGCTTACACAGAGTCTGGGTCTTTTCTGCCTCTCACACCACCAGTGAGGGGATTAGGGGTGCACAATGAGCTGGAAGAGGACACAACTTGGATAGCTGACCCCAACTAACCAAATGAATATTCCATACCATATGGCATCATGCTAATCATGTAAAGTGGGGGAAGAAGAAGGAATGGGGGAGATATTTGGAGTTCTGGCATTTTGTCTTCTCAAGTAACTGTTATGCATGATGGAGCTCTGCTTTCCTGAAGATGGCTGAAAAACTGCCGACCCATGGGAAGCAGTGAATTAATTCCTTGCATTGCTTTGCTTGTGCACACAGTGTTTGCTTACCTATTAAGCTGTCCTCATCCAAATCCACAGGTTTTCTCACTTTTACCCTTCTGATTCTCCCACTGATTCCACTGGGCGAGAGTGAATGCATGATGCTTGATTGTTGGTTAGGGCTAAACCACAATGCTTGCCTATTGACATTGGCAAACCAGATATACAGATATTATTCCCTGAGAAGTGGAGTGTACAAATGGTGTGATAAGACATGGTTTTCTTGGCTGCTGAATGGACTTCAGTGCTGAAAAAATAATGCTCATGTGCCAGAACTCCACCTACACACTCCTGTGTATCCATGGAACTTAGCTTTTCTTTATTAACTAGACTGCATGCATGATATTCACATGGTGAAGATCCTCAGCAAGAGCTCATGCTGCCCATGTAAGTGTTTCTTTAAAGAATGAAGCTCTTACCTCTCAAAATTACATTCATATGGTATTGTTCAATATGTATGACTGACTACTATAGAAAGCAGCAACAACGGGGTACAATGCACTAATTTTATCCCACTTTGAAAATATAATCGGTACTTACAAAAATTGTAAATACTACAGAATCGTGCTAGTAGAATTATACAGAAATGGAAGTGCTAATACATAAGAAAAATAGCTTTGTTATTCTTAACTGGCTCCTATTATCATCATTATCAGAGAAGATACACCTTTGGCCACAAAAGTCTGCTGGAGCATAAATGAATATATATTCATACAAGAAACACAAGATTTAAGGTGGTGATTCTTTTTATCTTAGAACCAACTTTCTTTTGAGTGGCACTGTTAGAGTAAGAAGTACAATGTCTTATGTCCAGTGGCCAAGCCTCATCTAACTAATGAAATTGTAGCCTGATAAAATACACATAACTACCCATTTTACACAATTCCTCTGTGCATTAGGCAAAAAATACAATCACCCTTGATGCATTATGTATTTATAATCTTACCTCTAAGGGCCTATTGTAAACAAGTTTTTAGATTAACAAGCACAGCAAATGAAATATCATTATAGAGTAATCCATCAATAAATCACTCAGTCAGAATCTTCACAGGCTTCGGGTTTTTCCATATGAAAGACAATGCCTGAAGTTAGAGGGTTTTTTTCTCAGGTTACGCTAGAGAATCTAGTTTTGCATATTGCTGTTCCAAATTTTAGATTACCTATCATGACAAACTGCAAAAAGACCAACATAGTGATTTGGACAATTTTTTACACAGCAGCGTTTGATTTCAACTGGGTTGAGCATGGCATAAATGCCATTGCCCAATCACCAGTGACAGGCTTGATAATTTCAACTGTGTCCCTTTCCATGAAGTTTTCATTGGGTGCATTTTCAGACTACTGCAGCCTGCTCCTGCCAGCCTGAAAGTTTGTTCAGCCTCCCTGTGCTGAAGGTGTTGTGTCAGCACCGTGTCAGAGCATCTAAAGCCAGAACCTCCCCTCAGGAGTCCTATCAAATGTAATTGCTCACAGTCAAAGCTTCCCAGACTCTGCAGGGATTCATCTCATCTTCATCAAGATGACACTCTGTCGACTTTGGGACTGTCACAGCATGCAGATGCATGGCAGCCCCCCAAGGAAAACAAGGAAAAAGATAAGTCCTCTGCCTACCTTGTGGAGGGCACCTTTGCAAATGAAAGCAAGTGAACACTGACCTCACCTCTCTTTCGTAGCCCCTTACACATCTGGTCAGCAAGATGGTTGTAGCCAGCCTCTCACTGCCTGGTGAAATTATTCTCTGCTTGAGCCTGACACCTTAGCACAGCAGCAATGGATCTTAATGTCTCATTATTCCAGTGAACAGAGGGCTATATCTAGTCATTGCCCTTTCTATAAATACCTGCTGAAGTGGAATTTAGTCTGTGACTTGTCTGGGTTGACAAGTTTTATCTAAATAAGATATTTTTCGTGAAATGCACTCCAGTCCTGGCAAGAACTTCATATTCACTGAAATAAAGGTAGCAGTGGAAAAAGTTATAGAAGAATGTAAGAACTGATTCCTTAGCAAGATGGGTAAGAAGGGACATGAGAAATCATTGTATAGAGAGATGCAGACAGCTTCAGAGCTGTACAAGTTAAGAATATCAAGTAAGAATGAAAGTTCACAATTCATGTAGTTGAGTTCACGATCTTCGGTCACCGATGGAAAATGATCTAGCATTTGTTATGGATCAAGGTCAGAACTGCATACCTGAGACACGTTTAGGTGAGATGGAAGAATTCGTTTTGGTATAATTAATACAACATAAGAGTGCAGTGGGCATGAAAGGCTTCTGCTGGCATTGATGGGTGGATTAAGTCTTTGGCTTTCATCTCATTTAAAATGGAGCTGGTTAGAGGCTCAAAAAAACAGTCTGCTAGAAGATGCTGATTAAGTGTGTAAGTCCTGGAACAGTACTAGGCTGAGACATATCTGCCAGACAGCATCTGTTTTGATGGTTCATGCTCAGTGTTTAATAGAACACTGAGTCGTCCAAAACGCCTTGAGGTAAAATAAATTGTTGCCAGCAGCTTGCTCTCTTGCTGGTTTAGCACATCTTAACAGGGATCTTTTGTCCTCAACTGCTAGGTGATTCCTAAACATGTCTTCCAAGGTCTTGTTTGCAAATGACAAGCAGTAATTTATACAATAAGTGTGTACATTATTTTCAACAATAGAGACCACTGGCAACAGAATTGCCATGTGGAAACTAACTGGTTATATCATAAAGGCACAACTTGTTCAAAAGGCAAATTAAAACATCTATGCCCTCTGCAATATCCCGATGAGCAGATTTATTTGTGTTGGTGGACATCTGGTTAATCCTAGCTGTCTTCACTTGGACGCTGATGTGAATTCCTCACATTGTGAAGAAATTTCTTGTTAGCTGTTAGCTAAAACCAATGAGATTTGACTGAGCTTTCCATATCCATGGAAGGCAGCCAGGATGTTGTTTGGAGAATGAATGCAAAGTGTTTCCTGAGCACTTCTCAGCTGTTGTCTGTTCCTGATGCTCTGGGTACAGGCAAGAACTCTACCTCACAATTCATAGGGAAGCTTCGTGCTTTTCTGGTTGGAGAAGGCAAATGAGTATTTTCACCTTGATAGAAGCTCTTCAAAGCCGCTGGCTACTGCTTGCTTAAAAGAGAGGTGTTTGTGTGTATTCCAGCAGTAAGTATTGGAAACATCTGTCTGTCTTCTTTGGGGATGGAATATGTGAAAGGAGAAGTGTTGAAAGTGAGAAGAACATCGCAATCACTTTGATTCCTCAGTATTCCTTTAAACTTTCTGTTTCAGGATGGTCACCCAGATGTAGCCTAGGCAGGGAATTTTTCCCTGTGCGTCCATCTCCTTGCTACAGATTAAGATCCTGTGCAACACAGCTGTTTTCATTACTGAGGCTCAAGAGGTACTGCTGAGTGGAGGTGCGTGGATTTGTTTCTTCCTCTTCAACATCTAGTAAAAGGTAATCTTTCACCAATAACTTTTCCTTTCTTGAGATACAAGTATGGGATAGGCAAAGGCTCTGTGCTTGTTCAAAATCTATGCAAGCCTATTAGAAAAAGAAAAATTAAGTGAAAAACTTTCAATGTACTGATTTGTCTGACTTTACTTCAGGTATCCAAAGAATGTGGCTGAAGTTCTCTTTATGTCTGGAGATGAGTCTGATAAATATGATGTAAAAACCATAAACTGGGGGAAGCAATTGGAAGTGATGATTGCTGTTACATTATTCCACTTGACTGAGTGCATTTTTTATTACTTATATTTGCAACATGCAGGACCCCACAAGGTTGAACTTGTGAACTATTTTTCTATCATTCAGTAAAAAGCCCATAGCAATATTTGCATTAAGTATTACTCATAGTTGGGTTTGGATTTCCAAAATTTACTGGTGCAACTATTTTCTAAGAAATGTTGCTAGAGATCTCTGCCAAATATGGAGTTGAGACTGATGGTCTGATGGAATCAATCCAATTTATTATCTAAACTATCAGAAACACTTGCAAAAGCTCTACTTGCTTTTGGTTAATGTTAGTGAAACTTTACTAATTATGGCATGCTCCAGGGAGGCAGAATATTGTAAATATACTCTGCATGTATTTGATAGCCAGCAGTCCTGGACACACAATTTGCACAGAAATCCTAAAATTCAAATGAGAGTATAACTTTTTTTGTTCTAATTCACTTATGACCTTCAAATGAGTACTCTCCAGGCCAAGCAAAACAGACATTAGTCCGTAAGAGATGGAATGTTTAGGATTTAAAAACACTCAACACTTTTTAGGGTGTGCTCAGCCCTTAGCTGAATGGGATTACTGAGGTAGGAAAAGGCATGTCTTCTTTACTTTTTGGTTCTTTGGGAATACTGTTTTCCCCAGAAACCTCATTGCAGTTTACCAAAACTAGGGATAGAGGCAAGTAACTCAGTGCCTTAAATTAAGAATTATTTGATCTATTCTGTCCTTTCAAGACATGCAACCTAGGTAAATGTTGAATTTTTAAGGTAATCCTGAGCAGCCCCTGCAAAAGAACTAGTTGTCAAAGGTTCTCAGTACACACCAAGATCACATCTCATATTTATAGAAAAAAAGATGGTACTTGAGGTGTGTCACAACATGAATATGGAATGTAACAAGTCACTGATTTGCAGTGGAGTTCATTTGCACATAAATACATAAGACAAAAACAGCAACAAAAAATCCCTTGGCAAATATTTATCATTTTTGTAGAGTAAAATAAATAATTTTATGCACAGCAGAATCTGTGTATATGAGCAATTATATTTCCCTTACTGGGCTTATAAATATTTAAATATATATGTGTGTGTGTGTGTGTGTCCATATGTGTATATATGTGTGTGTGTATATATATGTGTGGGTGTGTATACATATATATGTGTGTATGTATACATCTATATCTATCTATATACCTCGATATATATATATAAAGAAGAGTCTTTGTAAATATCCATTGTATTATCTTGGAATTATTGGCCAGGTAGAATGTTACAGTAGAACACAAAATCGTCTTCTTGTCTGAATTACTGTCACCATGGAACAAATTGGAAAAAATATTATTTTGTGTCAACCAGTTGCACCCCACTGCACACATGGATGTCTCTTAAAGCCATCAAGATAATATCTGAGCATGTAATCATAGCTGGAACAGTAAGGAATCCTCTTTTTCTGCAACAACCAAACAGCACATCGAGCCCACAAAGACATGACCAACACTGTCACTCTCAGCCAAAGTTAGAAACTAGATTTCTGCCTTGTGGCCTTTGAGATATCTCTTTTTTTCCCCCCAAATGTGCAGGCAGGAAATTTTGAAGACAACCCTAGAATACTAAGTGACTTGCATAGCTAGGGCTGAAACTGCAAGCTTTGCAAATCACTAGAAATTTCAAGTAGGCTTAAATTTTGTTTAGGTATTTCAAGGTCTATAAAACTGTCCATCACCTGTTCTTTTTCCAAGTCTTCCTACGATATGGATTATGACTGTAATCATTCTTACTGTTTTTTACCATACTAAAAAGTTTTAATTGCTTCAGCTAATCTGACTATACGTATTTTATTCAGCATTTGTTGCTCTTAAACCTAACAGCTACATATATATATATATATAAAAATGTAATTGTGTTTCTAACTAAAACTCTGCTTCAAGGAAAGCAAAGTAGCTTTCTTTTAAGATCTTAGCTTGCAAGATGCTGAATGCTCCACGCACCCTAAAGTATGCGATGGGTGCTCAGCACCACACAGGAAGTGCTCAGCTCTTGACAGCATCCCTTTATTTACTGTTCCATCAGCAGCTTTCTGTCACCCCTAATCAGCAAAACTACTATGTATTTTGGTCTGGAATTTTTTTCTAATTTAAGAAATTTGCCATTTTGGTCAGCTTTTGTTGAGGGATAAAAAAAGCAAACACAGCTGGTAAATATAAGTTGCCTTTGCTTTCACCATGTTTTCTTGCTTGGGGTTCTAACTTTAATGTAAAGTTCTGTGGTTTAGTTCTGCTTTTAAAAGCAAACCAAACATATTGTACACTGCGAGAAGTCTATGGGTACCTACATGAAACAAATGCATTTGTTCTCTAAGTGGTCATTTTCCATAAAAGCACATTAATGTACAATTTATCCAGTTTACAAAAACACTGTAATATTTCTGTGTTTAGCATTATGTTAATGGATGGAGGATTATTCTACAACAGAATGTAGTATTTACTGTACTTGCAATTTTCTACACTTCCTGGATACCAATAACTAAGAAAGATGAACTGTGAGCAAGTCTAATAGAACCTGGCCTATTAGTACACTGTAGTTTTATTTCTGAATAAACTGGCTGGAACTACAGAGAAAGAGCATCACTTCATTGGTTTAAGTGAACTTTTGCAGCCAAGAATGTGGACCTTGTTTCTTCTGGGTATTTATGAAGTTGGACGAATTATTTGCCCCTTCTGTTTAAATATGATTCTTGTTAAATAGATTCAGGGCAAGATTTTCAAAACCTCATGGCTAGGAACATTGCTATCTAGACAAAAGGAGAGGGGAAAGGAGCTGTCTTGGCTCAGGAACAAGAGAGGGATCAGAGAATGGTTTGACGGATGCACAGTTTTTATTTCTCGGAACAAAATTACCCACTAACAAAAGCAGTTGCCTTCAGTGCTCCACTAAAGCCTAACAATAGTATTGAAATTATTTTCCCATTAACATAGAGAGAAAAAATAGTGACTTTAAATTTACACCACGACATAGACCGCATTCACAGCACTCTTAAAATGCTGAATGTGGCATCCTATAGACTAGAGCTGGTCTTTGGTGAAATTTCTGATGCATCCAAATGAATATAATTCATAGCCTCTGCCTACAAATTAGCACCTCAACCTCTTATGAGACCAGCAGATCACAGCAGCGTGGACACAATGCATCCAAGCATTGCTGTTGGAGGCAGAACTCCAAAGTCCAACTTCCTTCAGGGAAAATTGCACAAAATTTTTCCTACTCCCTTTGTGCTGCTACATTGCTTGGATTTGATCAGAGTATCTGAGTTGTAAGTAGCTGTTGTCTTGCCTTTAATGGGTATGCGTGTTTTTAGTTACAAACAAAGGAGGTAAAATCATGTGGTTTGATATGTTCTGGGACCTCTTCCCAGAGATATTGAGAAACCAAACACTGTAGATCAAAGGAAGGAAGCTGGGAGATTATGCAAGATCCATAGTGGTGCCCACCCCCAGTTTTCCTAGCAGCTTGTTTCCGAGATGCAGATATTTTGAGCACTAGGAGAGACTCCCCAAAGGTAGAGAGGGCAGTACCTTAGAAAGGTAGTGAATTACACACAGTTTTTAAGAGGACTTTATTTGCTTTTTGTCTTCATAAAAAATACCAGGGTTTTCCACAATTTCTTTATTTTGTGATACAATTATACATTTTTTAATATCTCATCTTGCTTTTCACCACTGTTACAGGGAAATGGACCTGACTGCTTGGGCAAGATTGTATAACCTTGTACAAACGGCAAAACCGAAGGTCATATGAAGTAGTACTAGCAAAAGCAGCTCACTGAGCAATAGAGAGTCAGTAGTAATTTAATTAGCTGCTTATAGCAGTCATAGCATGAAAAGCCAGCTGTGTAACTGCAGCCTTCACAATTTCCAGCAGAAAAGTAACACCAAAACAAGCCCAAATATATTCTTCAGGATTCTCAAGTCTAAGGGCATTTATTTGCCTTTAGTAACATGAATAGTAAACTCCACAGAGGAGTTTGCTAATGAGTACATACACTTGTGATATTTCATATGCTTATGATGTTGGATTTTAAAATAAATAGAGATGTGGATGTAATGAAGGCTTTTTGCTGGTGTGGAGATGGAAATTGTAAAATAACTTAAAGTTTTCACCGCATGAAAGTGTTTTTGCAAGGTTTTTGAACATAGATATGTTCCCCATAGTGGGAAAGTGGGCAAACAATTGGTCATCGTTGTAAGAGCTAAACATGGCAGTAATATTCCTCATAGTCAAAGCAGGAATGGAAGCACAGAGGGGACATACGCTGTGGCAGTGTCTGGTGGCACTTCCTGGGCAGCCTGAGGTTCCTTCCTCTGTTCAATTCTTAACAGTACAACCTAAAGAGCCAAAGAGGGTATTTGTGAGGTATGCTGCTATTATGGGATATATGACAGTAACAACATCTTCGGAAAGAGAAGGTGTTCAGGGTTTTTTTAATACCCCCAAAAACTACCTGCTTGGTTTCTGCTTATTGGAAACAGCAGTCTTGTGTGAGCTCCAACCCAGGTCCAAACGGGCTTTGTGCTAAACATACAACTTGGTTTGCTCTTCTTCTGTGGATACTTCTCCGTGGTAAAAATAATGTTGCCCCTCACAACCCTGCAGACACCACTGGGAGTACTGGGAGCTGGAACTGTCGCTGCCAACCATGAGACAAGTGCACAGCTCATTTTTGGAACTAATTAATTATGTCATGAAAGGGAGATTTATTCTTCCCCCCTCTTTCCAGCCCCCATCTTCCCCAATCCTTGCTAATCTTGCTTTCTGGATAACAGGGGGAAAATGAGGAAGGTGTTTAGCAGTCTCAGTTGTCTCTGTGATTCAAATCACAGAATGAAACCAGACAGAAAAACAAGTGCAGATCAGGCAAAGACTGCCTGCTCCGCTTGTGTTTTCTCTGCAAGAATCAGTTTCAAATATTAGGTGGATTTTTTTTTTCCCTGTTGCAATTAACTAAGAAAAATGTTTCAAAGCTGTATAATTAAAGGCCAGCATTTTATTCGGTTTTAAAATAGCCTTTATGAAATCTACTCCTGCCACTGGTAATTACAATGTACATCTTAATACACCTCTGCTAGGCCTGAGCTGGAGATAACAGTCCTGTGTGTATTGCATTTGGCTTGTGCATAGAAGGTAAAATCCTTTATCTTATCTCAATCTCCAAACAACCAGCCTCTCTTCCAATTCAGCCCTAATCTTCTTAGTAAATAATACTGATATTTTTCACCATAACAAAAATGGAGCTACCAGATTCAGACTGATAACACCTCTCATTTACACACCATTCTCTGTCAAAATCTGCCTGATTTTTCTTAATCTCTTTAACTCATCAAAAAATACTTTTTTACATTCAGCCATGGTAAGTTCCTTGCTACCAAATAATATTATTATAAATAAATCCGTTGAATACAGCTGCCTCTTTGGGTAAATATTGGAACTCCCCTCTTTCCTGGCTTGTGTCATTGAAAAATGACAAATTATTTTTGTCCACTTTAATTTTTCTGTAAAATTTGCTATTCTAACAATATTAGCTAAAAGGACTGTTTAACTGAGATCGTGCCTAAAAGGCTTTTTTTTTGTTTTCCACAGGATGTCATCTCAGTTCACTTCTCTTGAGAATGCTGTCTTTGCACTGCCATCCTTTCCTTTGCAATGGCTTATCTTTAAAACAAGGGAAATGATAACCTAAGTCTTTGGGTTTTTTATAGCGTATTAATTATCTCTGTATGATTTCTTAAATTGTGAAAAAACACTGCTGAGAGAGTGGCAGGAAAAAAAGCTGGGTGTCTGGACTTCTGCTTACAGTGATTAAATGGAAAGAATATACTTAAATGTGACTAGCTTGTTTCAGCAGCAACCTAACCTCTAAGTGACACAGACATTGGGGGCACCTGTCCTAATGTGGCAAAATATCCAGGTAAGTAAACATAACCTCAGTCATTTTTTACCAAACCTGCTTTCACCCATTGCTGTGCAACAGACTACAGGATACACCACACCAGCAATTTTGGATTTCCCATATCAGAGAAAACAATCTGAAAATCTGTACAAGAATATGGCCCAGAATTTCCAGATGTTACAGCTGGCAGGAATTGGTATTTGTCTTCTGTAGAGCCTGTGAACCTGAAATGCTAGTTCCTTCCTCAACTAGAATTTGGTGGGATATATTTAAAAGCATGGCAAGATGGATTTTGTTCCACTAACTTAATGAAGGGTTATCCAGGGTAATTTTTACACCACTCTTTCTATCTTATTAAAGGTTGCAGAAGTGTTTTTCTAAAGCAAGGTTGCACATGTTCATTATGAAGCAGTAAGATCTTATTTCAAGGCTTGAAACATTGCTGACATGCTTCCAAAGTGCTAGCTGGGCTGTTTTAATACGAAATCACCTACAACATCTCTATCCAGGTGGGGATTACAGAAAAGATTAATCAGATTGTTTAGATAATCTGTCATTTTTGTATCACTCTGAGAGAGGTAAGAGCTTGTAATACCAGTGATACCTTGTAAGGCTGGTGTGGAATGAGGCTGTAGTTAGCAAGAGATGGGGGTCTTGGCCAATAGATGACCACTGGCAGGGCTACAAAACAGGTCCCTGACTGCTGTATACTGCTGCTGTTGCTTCTGTTACTCATTTGATCACAAAGGTGTGCTGGAGTGCAAGAGTTCCTTAGAAGGAGGCACTATATGAACCCCTGCCTGATAGGCTCACATTTATGTCTAAATGTTTTTTATATATATACATATAGTGGGACAAGTTCCCTGAAAGATGTAAGTAGCTCCCTGCCATCTGACCAGTTTTTAGCACCAACTCCTGATAATATCCATCACACAGGAGACACAAAAGGTCAGAGTCTTACTACAGACTTGAAGAAGAAAGCTTACATCCTGAATATGAGTTAAAAGTACACATGGTTTTCTTCTAATGACATTCTCAGTATTTATAGGTATCCCTGATTGAGTACTTGTTGGTTTAGTCTTTATTTTCTCTTTTATTTTGGTTAGCCCTCTCTGTACCTGGTCCTGTTTTGATTTATCTTGCCTGAGACAGTTTCGCAGGACTGTATTAACACTTACAGCAAGGTCTCAGCAGAGATTTTCATAATGGAGCTAGTCCTCCTCTATACACCTTAAATATACCTCCTGACGCATTCCTTGTGTGCCCTATTTTACTGCAGTATCTCACTGCTTGCCCTCAGCTGTAGTGTGGCAGACAGCTAACCTGGGGTCCCCCTCTAGCTCAGTCTTTTCTAACTGATTCCTAATTTTTGTTATTAGTTTCCAAATGCATTATCTTCATTTGAGGATAGGTGACTAGCTTCATTATCTTCAAAATACTGCTTCTCATCCCTTTCCTATTACACCTGTCCTTACTGTCGTCCAGCCTTTTTCTGCATGATATCCTTCTGTCCTGTGTATTGATAGTGCCAACCTATACAGAATTGCCATACTCCAAATATTTGTGTCATGATCTTAATTGAAATAAGGAGATCAGACCCAAGACTGATCCGTAAAGAATTCTACTGCTAACTGGTAACCCTCACGTTACTTTTCCTTTCAACACTATCTTTTTCTGTCGTTCCTTGAGACAGTCTTTACCTATCTTTCAATTCCTCTACTAATCCCTATCTTCTCCAGCTTAACAAATGATTTCCCATGTGGCACCATACCATACGTATTACTGAAGTCTAGATAGATGACATTGACTCCTTTTCCTTTGTCTAGAAAATCAGCTATCTTATCAAAGGAAGCTATTAAGCTGGTCTGCCTAGATCTCTCTTCTTTCATTATATATCCTACTGCACTGTATCCAATAGTGCACAATATCCAATAGTTCCTTCACCTCCATGTCTTTATTTATCTGTTCCTTCAAAACCTGTTCTAAAATGCAGCAAACTTTAAAGGTTAAGTTGATTAACCAATACTGGCCAAAACACTCTTTTTTTTTTCTTTCATTTACTATACTTTCTGTTCTCTGGTCATATGGCACTTTTTATGCATCTAGGGTTTGTTCCCACTTTTGGCTTGGAAGCTAAACTTCTCATGTTTTTGACATCAAGAAATTCAAGGTCTAATTCTAATTCAAGTCTTTCAGTTGTTCATCATTCCACACGATCTAAAAACCCAGTTGCAGTAGCTCTCTCATTACTAGAGAACATATGTTCTGTAGTAATAAGTAAAATATTAGTTGAAACATTTTCCAAAGGCCTGTCATTTAATTCAAACTGCTCAACTGATTACCCATTTTTGTCTTTCATATCCAGATTTTCATTTGGCCCATAAAGGTTTTGATGATAGGTGTCAGTGTTTTGCATTGAGATGAAGAGATGTTTTTTTGCTTCATCCTTCATTAGTGATATTAAATGGATCCAGATAGTTCCAGAAGAGAAACACAGGAGTAGTGGGGGGTCTGGCTGTGCAGAAAAGGGAGCCTAGGATTGATAAGGGATGTTTTTCTAAGAATACTGAATAAAAATTGAAGTTGGAGAGAACATTTTCAAGTTGATGTTACTTCATGCAATTGTATAAGATTATTCAAAGCAGGGCAGGAATATAATTTGCTGAATCTGTTCATGTAGACATTCATTTTTACAGCAGGCAAAAAGAAAGATACAACGAAATAGATACAAAAAATCAGGACTAACCTTGTGGTCTCAAATCACCTTGTTTCTTATTCCGACTTGAAAATTCCACATAAACTATCCCAATTCAAACATATGTGTCCTTATCTCACTCAGCATTCGGAGTTTCTCTCCATTTGAATGTCTGCAGAAGGCTGGCCAAAGGACAGGACAGACAGCCAACACTCCTTGGATAAACTTAGACTTACAAATGTTTCTTCTTATTTTATTTTTTTTTTAGCTACTCAGTTTGCCTAATTTTATTTTCCTACTCCCTAGCAAGCTGTTAGTAAAAAACTATGAATCCACCTTCCTCTCAACTATGAGTACAGCTTCCCTGTATCCTGTCAGGGACATATACTCCAAAAGCAGTGTGATTGCTTCGCTCTATGCTTTTTTAAGATTCTCAGGACTTCAAAAATTAACAGGCCTGTGTCTGATATATGCCTATTTCAATTTTGTGTGTGGAACTATTCTACCATGTATGGCTAGCGAGCTGATTTATAGAATACTTCTAGCATTTTTTTTGTTTAGCTCTTAATGTGAAAAATTAAAGCACATTCTCAGTACTGACAGAAATGTGGGTGTTCAGAAGTTCATTTCCTGGCCAATATTTAGGGACCAAATGCTGTTCCTGATTACACTGGCCTCGTGTTTTCAGAGATTCTTCCAGATGTCAAAGAAGACAAGTGAGCATGCAGCTTTTGTATACACTTTCCAAAGTTTGAAGTGTCTGCCGCATCCCCACTGAGCAGAAAACATTAAAGTTCAAGTGGGATATAGGATTGTTTAAATCTCACAGTCAAATTAGACCCTAGAGACAGGATTGTATAGCTTTATTGTCTCAGTCCCCATGAAGTTAAGTGTTCCCATATCAAATATGATGTGTTTTTGCTTACCACCTACTGTACAAGTATTCATCTTTTTGTTAAAAGATATCAGGCAAAGTGGTGCTTTGTTTATTTTTTTCGTGTCAGTTATTTTTAGCGGTAATGTGAGCATGACTCTACTGCCTTTTCCTGAGAGTCACGGGAACATGAAGTTCTACCTAATGTTCTTAACCACGATAATGATGAGAGATCCTCCAGGCTTTCTGTAAAGATCAGGATGGCATTTTTCATTGTGTCTTGCTTTTGAAAAAGGCTATTTTTGCGGTGAAGTGCTGCTCTCTTCTCTCAGGAGAAGTGGGTGTTCTGAGTGCGAGTTTCAGTGATAGCCCAAAGGTGCAAATGTTGATGAGAAAGCAGAGGCACATCACTGTGAGCTTGGCAGGCAGGGAGCACCAGCCCTGACTTGGAAGGCTGCTGCCATCCAGAGCAGTTTGGTACAGAGGGAGCTCAATGTGCCAAGAGGGATGACAAAAGGTGGTGAGAAGGATTAGTAAGGAACTATCTCCTTGAGAAGTCATGGTTCTGCTGGAACGAAATGGCTAACATTAAACTTGATTTCGCCCAAATTTTCTTTTGAAAGAAAGAAAGGAAAAAATGTCAAAATAATCTATTTTAACATTGCTGGGTGTTCATTTTTCACTTGAAATTATTTTTTGCTTTTGTATTGTATTTTCTCTAATAAAATGGATTATTTATTACCTCATAAACACAAACATTAACTTCAAAATGGGATAGTATGAATGACCTTGAGTGTTTTTCAAATAGTTCCTTGTGAGAAATTTTGAAATACCTGTATTTTAGACATGGCACAGAGTGAAACTCTTGTCACCAAAACTCCTTCTGCATAGCCTCAGGGTGAGTTTGCAGCTGATTTGGGAAGTAAGGATTGAATTTGGACTTGTCTCTCTGGCTAGCTCAGAAACACTCGTGTTTCTGAACATGGTTTGTTACTTATTCTGTGATTTCTAAGTCTTGATCTGTGGTCCTTTAAAGTAACTAGAAATCTTTTCCCTGGCTGGAGCTTGGACCATAGACACAAAACTTGTGAACACTTCAGTAGCATCACTATCAGTACTTGTCTGTTTCTTTAGCAGGGTGATAAGTGTTACACAAGGAACCACAGAAGACATTTGTAGGTAGGCATTATTGGAAGATGAGTTGAAATGACAATCCTTCTGATCTTAACACTAATGACAAATAAAATACAGACTTCCTAGACTCCCCGAGCCATTAAAACAGTATGCAGTTGTGGCTGAAGTACTCCTTCTCCTTAAGTTTTTTTTTTTGCAGAGATCTAGCAAAGATGCATTTTGCATTAGGACTTTATTTCACACCTGTATAAATTATGCTGTTGGGTAGCCAATGTTTTTAAAACAGCATAGCTGTCAATTGCTTGTGTAATGGCACATTTTGTAATACTATCAGGTGACATATAACTTGTTAAATTACATTGAAAAAATATTGGAGAGAATTGCACTATAATTAAATGACAATAATAATGAGACCAATATTAGCTGCTGCCATCAATTATGTAAGAATTATATATTTTTCAAAAATACCTTGCCTAGTGGTTGAAAACACATTTCATTCAAAACTCTGCTGATGCTTTTAATATTTATAAAGATGTTAACCTTTGAATTCACATTTAGATGTTTATACCATGCCCAGAGGAGAACATCCACATATGAGAAGTTTGCTAAAGCTCTGTGAGGTTCCTTTAAAGACATTTTAATAATAACTTAAATATTGTGCATTTTTGATCACTCTTTTTGGTTTTTTTATATCTGGGTGTTTAACAAGTTGTTAAAAAATTCAGGCCTGATAATCTAATAAAATCGCATTTCCATGTAAGTTTTTTTTAACTATTGAATACTGTTCAGTGTTATTGTCTCTTGGTGAGGGTACATCTCTTCAACATGGTCCAATTAATGCAGTTTTCTAACACCAACACTAGCACTAACACTTACATATTTTCACCTCTGAAATATCAGCACCTGCTTACTTTAACACTGCAGCAAATATCTTCTGTTGTGTTTTCAGCAGTTTGGTTCTGCTTTTGCCTGCACCAGATCAGCCTCCCCAGCACAGGACCAGAATTATATCTGCACACACAGTCAGGAAGCCATCCTTTGCAAATCTGTTGGAGTCCTTTGGAGAAGCCATGGAGAATGTGTGCAGAGGAGGTCACCTGCTAAATTTTTGGTTTTCATTTTCACTATTCGACAGACACTCCTAAGGAATTAAGCTGACATGAAAGAAATGGTAGGAAAAGGGTTTTACCCTCTTATGGTTAAAGGTTAGGAAACATAGTCTGTGAATGACGGGTAAATTTTTTAAACAGAATAATATTTCCAATGAAGTCTCACAGAAACTTATTTGTAAGGTATTGCATGTTTGTAGATTATTTAGAAAAGCAATTTGATACCAAGGTATCAAAGCACATTGCTGGCCTGAATTTCTCAGGAATGTAAAAACAAACTGCGTGTGAGGAGCTTCAGGAGGAGTTCATGACACCAAGTCTCTGAGCAATAAAACGCTAAAGAAAAGTTGGTATTAAAAATATATAGAGTGATTGGCATGGACTTCAAATCCTGTAACTTCACACATAGCATGATGATCATTCAGCTGCTCAGAAACTCTGTGTCTGTGAGCATCTCGAAAACTGCACACAGCACTGATCCCTGCTCACTCATCCCCAGTCCCAGGGAAGGGAAGGGAAGGGAAG
>VZRF01001455.1:471327-523283 GCA_013396875.1 Vireo altiloquus
GAAGGGAAGGGAAGGGAAGGGAAGGGAAGGGAAGGGAAGGGAAGGGAAGGGAAGGGAAGGATGATTTAACACATGCTGGAGGAGCTAGGAATACTTCTGGATTGCTCAGTCTAGGAGGAGATAACTAAATGGGATGTGATGGAAATGTTTAAAATCACAAATGGTGTTGAGCATTTTCAAGGGTTCTAACAGTGCAACAGCTAGGAGGAACACATGAAATAAACAAATGGGAGTATAAGAAGGTGAAAGGATATTTTTTCTCCTCTCAGTTCATAAACTTCTCTTACTCATTTGTACCGCACATTGTGGATGGCCACATTGATTCAAAACAGTCCATGAAAGCTGATAAAACACAGAGGTGTCACCTATGGCTCAGAAGGCACTGAGTTGCCAGCTGTTCTAAGGTAAGAAAGCACACCTGGAAAGCAGTGTACTGTGTGAATTGCTGTACTAATTGACTTCAACTGATACCAGACAACAGCTGGTGCCAAAAAAACTTCAGGAAAAGTGCCAAGGGAACATTGGCCTATTCAAACTCCATTAAACCTTTAGCTGAGTTTTGTACACATGCTTGATAATATTCTTTTTCTGTAGCAGGGAGTTGAGAATATGTAATTTCTGAACCAGGCCTCAGAAAATCAGCATAAATAGTATCAGATCTTAAATATTCTCTTGTTTGAAGAAGCTGAAATTATAACCACAACCAAAAATGGTTGTAGCAGCTGCAGGGCTTCTCTTTTGTCCTTGTTTTGCAGTGTCCTCATTGCACAACTTACCAAGCCTGAATCCTATGCCAGAAAAGGCAACAGGACAGGAAGGTTCAAGTTCTGTGGAATGTAAGCCTTAAAATTCCAAAGTGAGATTAAAAAGAGGAAAACTTAATTTTAAAGCGTGAAAAAAAAAGAGTTTGATAGGCTAATTGGAAAAATAGGATAAAACATTGCAAGCAAACATTTTCTATGCTGCTGCTATGCTTGAGCTTGTAGTATGATGATAGTGTGAGGGGAAGGAGTTAACTGATAGACTTGCAGAATACATTTTCAGAGGAATAAATGATAAGGTAAAGGTTAGGTGCTCATTTTTTAGAGCTGTGGAAGTGGCAATAAAATGGCAGATGAAACTCGGTGCTGATCAGTGATACACATTAGAAGAAACAGTCCCAACTTTATATATGCAATAAGGTAACTAGCACTGGATGGGCAGCTATTAAAAGAGGGAAAATGCTCTTTTGAATGGTAATGCTTTTCTCAGATAAGAAATGTCCTTAGGTAACATTGTAAATGGAAATAAATTAAAACCTGACTACTCAAATGTTTTGCTCTAGTAAGGAGAGGAGAAACAAATAATTGCATGTCAGGATGTTCACTCACCAGGTTACACGAGGAGCATGAGCCTATTTTGGAACCAGCCTGCTCTCTGCTTATTATCTCAGTCAGACATTACAAATACACAAAATACTCTGGTCGGTGTTGTTTTTGAAGGATGGTTAAAGCAGATGGGTGAATTGGTTTAGGTGAAAATAGAAACTGGCTTCTAATATGGTCCTTTATTTTTTGAAGTGCTCTCTCTCTGAACATATTTTTCTGAAGTTTAGTAAAACCTGAGATTCACATGCTTCTGCATTTCCTGTTTTTGACCAATAGAGGAAACAGAAACGCTGAAATACCGTAAGATGTTATTTTTAAAATATTTACACTCAGCCAACCAGGAAGTTCTGGAAGTCTTGCAAGAAGTCTAATCCTGTAGGCTATGTAATCCAAAAATGGCCGCACAAGTTTGTCCAGTATTTCAGGTATTTATAGTCCTATCTGACGACGATCAAACATATAGAGAGAGCTCTCTATTAGTGTGAAAGAAGTTTGGCATGTGTTCCCTCTGAAGAGCTTAATTCCCTGATGGGAAATATGCAGTAACCCGAGCTGCAGCTGAGTGCCAAACGCCAAGGGGCCGTGGAGGAGGTGGGGGCTGAGTTGCCACACAGGATTGGAAGGCTCGATGGAGGAAACTGCAGCTGCAGCTAAGGACATCCAGTGCTTTCTGCAGGGTGGCAGGGGGAGCAGGATATCGGCACAGGAGGGAGGGATGGATGGATGGATGGATGGATGGATGGATGGATGGATGGATGGATGAGTGATACGTGGAGCCTGGGTAAGAGGACTGAGAAACAGGCAGGAACTGTACAAACCAACGGCAGCAGTCCAAAGGCTGGGATGGTGTGGGGAGCAGGGTGCAGTGCAGGATGTGCGTGGGACAGCAAGTCCATACATGCTGTGTAGCAGAAGGAAGAAGACACAGGGGACTGAGGAAAGGGAGGTATGGAGAAAAGGGGATTAGACCAAGAGCTTTTAACACCAATGACAATGTTGCAATATATTCAAGGAGTGTCACTCTACAAAGGTGTGCCGTGAGGTGGGCGATAGCCAGGCAATGAGCCTACAGTGAGTGAATGCCAAAAGTTAATGGGATTTACTTTGAAGTGTGATAAAGACAAACAATTCAGAATGGAGATATCCATCTTACAGAAAGAAAGCAATGGATAAAAAAACCAAACCAAACCAAAAGCAAGACCTGAGTTTATGCTGCAATATTGAACTTTCATCTGTCCTTCTGGCTTCTCAATGATCTGCTCTTTTTCCTGCTAGAACTGGCTATTAAGGGTTGTCCAAGCAGAGGCAAATAGTGAGTGCTAGAGTACCAGAGTAGCTGGTATATGAAAGCTGATATGAATTTAGGGATAGCACTTAACTGCCTGTGTATTTTGTGATTTACACTTTAAACTTTTTCATATCTTGATTCCTGATGGTATCGATGTTAGTCTATAGCAAGAAAAGGAACAGTTCAGATATGTTTAATATATTGGAGATGGATTTGGTTTGTGTGACTGATGAACCAAGTGTTTTGCATATTGTGAAATATATGTTTTAAACAATTTTTTTGAAATATTTTATGTTTTAAACAAATTTTTATGGGACTCTGTATGGAAATGTCTTCTGGAATCGCACGAAGGCTGCTTTTTTCTATGACATTAGTAAAACATGAGAAACTGAAAACATGATATACCCCAGAACATTTCATATCATTCACCAGAAGAAATTTTAAAGCTGTTTCATAATATTCTAGAACAAAAAATGCACCTTGCATCAGCTCCAATTATTGTGTAATTTACAGAATATCTACGGTAGGACAAATGAATATAAGCACATTGTATTGTCCCTCAGTCAGATATATAGTGAATGTGAAGGGGAAAAAGGTGGAATTGTTTCTGTTAGTTGTGTCTAAATAACAGTAAGAGAACATTAAAGTTCTCTGGGCTCCCAAAAACTTGGGTAGTAAGACAGCTAGCAGCAGGAACCCACCAAACCCCCTACAAAAAGTCGCCTGCTCCTGCCATTGCTCTGGGAAGTGCGTCCTTGTCTCCCTTCACAGCCATGCCTGAGAGGCAGAGACCTTTCCCGTTTGAATCACAGGCTATCTGAGATCTCTTTAGAGACACTGCATCCACACTGCATTTCATTTCCAGGGAGTCTTCGCAGATACCTTGAGTCTGTCAGATTATCACAGAGCTCATCATTACTAGTGCCTCAACAGATAATATCTTCCCCTATACATAGATATCAGTCCTTAATCATCTGTGTGTGTATTTCACCATCAGCACAGCAATACACTCCTATGGATGGCATTGTAAAAGCAAGTCACTTCTTAGCTGGGGTGCAATGGAGTCTTTGAATCCTGAAAAATTATCTAGCAGTGATAAACTGTTAGACCTAGAGATTGTCTTTCCCACTACACACTTCATTGCTCATACTGACTCCTTCCAAACAACCTAAATTGGTGGGGCAGCCACCAAACAGGTTCCATGTCAAAACTGCAGGCTCAACACATCAAAGAACTGTTACTTTCAGAGATGTTCCTGCTAAACAGTAAGACCGTGCTCAATCAATATCTCTCAACAGCATTAAATGAGAATTAAACACCATGCAGTTCCTTTGAAAAGTAAAGTGAACTAGAGTTTCTCTCCAGTGTTTGTTAAATTTTATGTCAGTGGAGAAGCTTTTCTATAAGGTTTTTAATTAGCTGTGCTCTCTGCAGGGAAAAACTTTGACCAAATCTGTATTTCTGCTATTAATAAATACTACATACAAATGAAAGTAGTAATTCCTGTAATAATTAGGCTATAGTATATAGCTTTAATAAATATAACCACAAATATTTTTAGTCTGTTCATGGTGGGTTTTTTAAATAAATATTTTAAACAGGGAAGTAGTTATTTAAGGCAAAATACTATGGAAGAACTTTGGGAAGGGGAGAAAAATGTAGTAAGATATTAAGCACATGAAAAATTATGACTCATACTTGTGGTTTTATTACTTAATAATATGGTATTACAAAGTTGCTTCACATTTACAAAATGCTCTCTCAAGTTGCAGGTCGGCAGAGTCCCTGTCACAAGACAGAGATACTTTGATCAGGTGAAACGGAGAGAGAGATGTGAAAAGGCAAAGCAGAACTATTATCAGTAAGTACGAAAGCAATTAGCCATCTATCAGTATGTAAATAGACTATTCCTACGTATCAAATAACCATGCCACAGATCGTTATTTGGTTTTGTGCTTGAAGTAGAAGTGGATAATTACTCTCAAAGGTATTTCCAGCACCCACTGCCTGTTCAGAAGCAACATTAAAAAGAGAGGAGGCAATGGCAGTGAGCAGTCAATAGGATATAGTGTGGGCAATGCAAAAAAATTAGGATGGAGAATTAAGAAGGCATTGGTTACACTCTGACAGCAAAGACTGGAGCAAATGGAATTTGATATGGGTGAGGAGGAGTTTGGTGAAAAGATTTAAAACAAAGACTCCAAAATGTGAGAAGGATTTGCTGTGTGAGGATTGGCTTGTGATGCAGAAGCAGTGATTTGAATGTCAGGGGAACCAAAGAGGAGGCAAGTGGGGTGCAGTGGGTGTCAAAGCAGGTGATGGTTCAGAGTTCTTTGTCAGAGAGAATGATTAAGGCTGAAAGGAACCACCAGTGGGGTCATCCAGTCCAGCCTCCCTGCTCAAGCAGGGTTATCCTAGGGTCATCACGTTGCACAGGGCTGTGTCCAGACAGTTCTTGAATACCTCCAGCGAGAGAGACTCCACAGCCTCTATGCACAATCTGTTCCAGTGCCCAGTAACCCGCACGGTAAAGGAATTTCTCCTCATGTTCAGATGGAACTTCCTGTGCATTGGTTTCTGCCCATTGCCTCTTGTCCTACTGCTCAGCACCACAGAGCAGAGCCTGACACCTCTTGACACCCCTGCTTCAGATATTGACAGACTTTGATGAGGTCCCCTCTGAGCCATCTCTATTCGAGACTCAACAGGCCCAGCTCCCTCAAATGTGAGATTTTGTCAGAAATAGAGAGATTTTAGACATCATCTGGAGACAGATGTGGCAGAAGTGTAATGCAGGCTGGATTTGTGGCTGGAGAGGAAGTCAAAGATTATCCTCAATTATAAGTCTCAACGTCAGAGAAAATAGTGGCACAGGTAGTATGGAAGAGATCAAAAATGTTTTAGGAAATACGGGGGGCTTATTTTTTTGTTGTAGACAGGCTAAGGTGCAGGGTTGTGTGGGGGAAGATAAGCTAGGACGATACCTTGCAGAGATAAATTTCTGAGCCATTGCCACTGAAGTGAGATTTGTTACACATATGGCTGAAGGAGAAAGATTGTGCCAAAGAGAGACATAAGGAAAGAACTATAAAAACAAAGAGAAATACCACTTTGGGGTGGGGAGAATATCTGAAGCTCTTCAAGGATACATGAAGGGCATGATGAGAAAAGCTCAGCAAAGAGTTTATTGGGAGCAGTTCTGTGAGATTAAGGAAGTCATAAACAACTCAGTCTGGGATCTGTGGCGATGAGTTAAAACAGAAGTTGATGCAGTAGTTTAATACTCTGAGACAAAATTTTGTCATGCAGTAAGAATACAAACTTAGAGTTGGAAACTCTCTTTAAGGGATGGGTCTATGGATAGGATGCATGTAAATCAACAGAAAACTGGGGAAATTAAGGAGACAGCAAGTATGACTGAGAAGAGGTGGCAAACAACATGAACAGAAGAAATCCAGAGGTAGAAAAGATGCAAGAATAAAGAGAAGTACAAAATCAGAATTGCATTCTTCACTGCAGATTAGCCAAGGTTGTAGCCATCAGTTTCAGTCTGTAACAGAGTAAAAACTTCTATCTGTGGAAGTCCCTGGGATGGGGAAAGCCTAACATCCTTTCCAAATCAACAGAATTTTCCTAATTGAGAAGATAGCAACAGCGTTCAACATAAGTGGATTGTTTCACCGTTGCCTTCTCTTCTGTCTTGAGTAAGGATTCCTGATATTTTGTTCAGAAACCAATTTGTTTTAATGAGAAGATTCATGGAACAGGTTTTTTTCTTACAGGAAAGAAAAAACCACAGCCAGTGTTAGAAGGAACTTTCTCATTGAAAATGGACACACATATTAATTAAAAGCTAAAGCTGAGATGCTTCTAAAACCTCACATCTTCTACAAATGCATTAAAGACAATGTATGCAAGGCACAAAATAAGGAATCCACAGATTTTTAATAATTGATTCAGATATTCAGGAAGGAAACACCGTTTCACTGGCTGTCAGATGCAACTGAGAGTCACCACATTTTTAATACTGCGGCCTGCTGCCCAAAGTGTTAAGAGAGAAGAATAGCATATCCAACTGAAATTACAGGAAGGACTGCTGGCAAAATGTAATGAGATGATCAGTGAATGCAAATGAACCCTCTCACTTAAGTATGTGATAGAATGACTTCTCTGAATAGTACAAAAATTTCACGTAGGTTTTTAGGCCAATAGATAAGAGCATACTGTTAATTTTAAAAGACAAATTACTTGAATAATTATCCTCCTCTTTAAATATTTTCTTAATTATTCTCAGCCATATCTTCAGTTTTAAAGCAGAAAGTTAAGTGTCACACTGACAAGCTGGAACATGTTAAAACTTTGCAGGTATCCAAATCAGAGTTGCTGATAACTGGGCTTAATCTGTAGGACTGGTATATAGGAAAACTCCCATTTACTTCCTAAATAGAAAAAAAAAGACTGAAGATTCAGACCCTACACATTAATTATTCACACCTTACAGCTTTGTACTGAAGAATCAACAAACTGAGGGTGTGCATGTAAGTGTAAATATACAGCTAGCCAGGCAGAGAGATAGAATTAAAATGCACTTTTTTTGACTGGCCTAAGCAGAGACTTTTGTGTCCCTGCTCACCTGTAGGTTTGCTTTTGATGGTACAGCACCAACACCAGTTGTCAGCTGTCTGTGACAGTGGGCTGAAATGTACCAGCAAGGCAGGGACTGGGGACGGGTGGCACTGAGCACAACAGCTTTGCCACGCAGTGATACACTCGAGCTCTGACAGAAGACTAGCCCGCTGTCAATCATCCTGTCTTTGCCAATCAAATGCACATCCTTCCAGAGGCGCCTGCAGTTGACACTGGCACCCCAAACACGGCAAAAGGTTAATGCAATGACATTTCAGTGATGACACACTGTCAAAGGCCCAGCAAAAATAGCAGATCCAGATGGTGTTTAGGAAAAACTAGTGTGTTTTACAGGACACACACATGATGATGACATTCCCACAGGGGATAGGTTGGGTGTAAACGCCCTTGAGAGACCTTGTTCAAGGAAATCAGGACCCGGGAATGGATAACCGCATAATAAGGTCTGGCCAGGACCCTGAGGTTCTTTCTTTTCCCATCTGAGGAAAAACAAAGGTCCTTTTGCCAGAGCTCTGGCTAACCTTTGCCAGAGAAAAGTGCTGGAGCTAGAATGACAAAGCTTTTGGAATCTACAAAGCAAGCCCTCCATTTAATTACAGGGATTTGCAGGGCAGCTTATGACTATAAAATGCATAATAACTTATTTTTCTTCTTAGGTAGAGATGCGTGGCACTCCCACCCATTTTCAAAAGGGATAATTGACAATTAAAATAACTCTGGTAAGGCAAAAGCTGCATATTTAGAAAGTCATATTCTAGTATGAATCCCTACCCAAATAGATGCTATGTACATATTTTAGCATTCCATTTCAATTGCTCCCTCCCTATACCCATAAATTTTCCATTTGTTTCCATTTTTCCTCTAGCTTGCTTGTTTTTCCATCTGTCTCATGTATAAGGCCCCCTCTCCTGGTATCATCTTCTAATCTCACCTTAGTGAAATGCAATGCTAACATTCATATTTGACTCATTACTCTGAAGAGCAAGTGTGTTGGAAAGAAGGTCAGATTATTTTCTTTGTCCCTGACCATCAACAAAAGACCAGTTTGAGCAGGGACTCTTTTCTATCATGACACTTCCCATTGACTACAACTAAACTCTGTTGACATATTGCAGTTACAGGTAAAGTCACTATGTCTTATTTGTTTGTTTGTTTGTTGTTATTTCTGTGTTTGTTTGTTTGTTTTTTGGAACTTAAATGCTGTTTGAAGACATAGTAAAGTGCATAAGCATCACTGGGGCTAATGGTAAAAGAGGAAACCATTTCAGAAAAATTGGGGGAGGGGAAGGGGAATAGAAATCAAAATGTCCAGTGATATAGGCAAATAAATTTTTTAAAATGAGCAAGGTTAGAAGGCAACTGTCTCTTCCCTTGAGACAATGGCAAGGACTTGATGGCTGCTGTTATCTGGGCCTGAGCTTCTTTTCCTTGGAGTCTGTAGTAAAACTTTCAGTGACCTCAATAAGAGTAAGACTGGAGAATATATAAGCTCTTAATGTTGTCTGCTGCAAAGCTAAGTGCCGCAGACTGGCCTTGCATTATGCACTGATCATCAGCTACTTTATCCTATAAATGTACTTTTAAAAATGCAGATATTAAGAAGTATCATTTCCGTTCTAATGAGTGGTCTTGCTTTGAGAATTAGAGATAAGCTTCCTCTGATCTAGGATAATTCTCATTCTAGGAGGTGTTTTGCCCTTGGGGTTGCCTCTCTCCCTGGACTGTGGAGGCAGTCTGGGCAGTACACAGTCCAAACATCAAATGTGTAGGCACTAACATTCAGGTGAATTAAATCTTAACCTGAACAGAAGTTCCACTGAACTTTCATCTCCCGTATTCATCGCCTTCCACATCTTAATCACTGGCCTGTAATATGATTTTTGCTTCTTTTGTCACTGAAGCATATACAGGGGAATCTTCTGACTCTTCCAACAGTTTTTTTTCTTTCTCTTTGCAAAAATTTCAGAAAGAGAGATCATCATTTACCAGCTGAGGATCTGTTGATTTAACAACTTAATTAGACATGAGGACCTGGTAGTCAGACAGCTGCACATCTAAAGCTGGGTGATGTGTGTTTAAACCAGTGGGTTAGTTTAGACTGGTGGCTGGTTTTGAGACCTGTGTGGAACAGTGTACCTTGCAGGTAGTATAAGCATGCTTAGAGTCCTACTGGTAAGAGAAGTGAAGAAATTCTTATTTCTCAGTCTTGCTCCAGGGCTAAAGCTGCAAAGAACTGACAGTGGCCTTGTGCTTACCCATTTTTCCTGTGAAAATATTGACATCGTAGGTGACAAGGAACTGTAGAGGCAAGTTGCAGCTGAGTGTTACTTTTAAGGATAATATTAACACAAAAATATACAGTATCTAAAAAAGTAGATATCTATCCCCAGAAAAAACAGAATGTTTCAGCTAAAATCAACCCAGCTGTCAGATCCAAGCAGGAGAGACCTAGAGCTATTCTTGGACCAATTTAGATCGAAGAATTTGGAAATTATGCTCAAGTCTAAAGAATATATTGATTACTCTCTCCTCATGCTTGCTTATGTACTGAGAGAACTACACAATTAAATTACTGTTCCACAGGAGAAGACTTTCAGAAGATGATTCAATAACCTCTATAGTCAATTAAAGTTTTACATAGTTTCAGTTTGAAGGCTGTACAGTAGCACTAAATGTTTTCTCTCTGAATTTCCAAATGTTTCTGTAACTCAGCTCAAAATAACTGAGGTGTTAAACCTTTTCTTCTTTTATGTTTGTCTTTGTCTACTCTGCAATAGCCATGAAAGTTTGGTAAAGGGCAGGTTGCCTATCCTTATGCACACAGGATTTATGACTTACCATTTGTTTCTTGAAGAGAAATTGTTCTGGCTGCTGGACAGTTCTTCAGGGCAAGCAGAGGACAATTCTGAGCTTCTTGGGCTTAGCTCGCTGAACCTACAGGTCACAGATGCTCATGTTTCAGCGTTTCATCGTCATAAGAAAAGTGACAGAGCTAAAGGTCTAAGTAGTTTGCTCTGTTCAAAGTGTTTCCACTGCTTCTTCCTGTTTGTGTTTTATTAGGCAGTGCATTTAAATTTGGAAGCAAGAATTCATAATTTCAACTGTCACAAAGTGGTTTTGGAAAAGCAAAAAAGCCCTTGTAGGACTATTCATCCAAATAGTGATTTTTTAGTGAAAGGTGAAATCAACCAAATAAATAAGCCAGGTGCAAAAAGAAGTTTATTGCTACTCTTCTCATTAACAGGAAAAGCCAAAAGTTACAATGTAATTATAGCTTTATATTCCTTTCAACAGAGCCCTTGCAGTGAGTTATAGTCTTCTGTATCAGTTCTCAGATGTGCTTACACAGTCTCCATGTCTTCCAGACCTGCATTGCCAGCACCAGGATCATCTCTAAATGAAGGAGACATGATTGTGTGTGCCATGTAGAGTCAGTTTCCCCCGGGCTACTTATTCAGTACAGAGATATTTATCATTATTAACCAGAAAAACTGTTGCTGAAGGAATGTGTACATTATGTGTCCGGATTTGGGACAGTAAGCTTCTCTTCGAGGGTTGTGAAGCAGTTGTATGCTGCCTAAGAAGACTCTTTGGACCTTACCAGGCCCTGAAGTTCTTGGAAGAATTCCTTGGCAATGGCTGAAAAACTGGGTACTTGTGCATGTTCAGTCTTCCAGGTGGTAGTCTATAGACAGACCCTTTACTGTGCCTTGTTTATGCAGTGTTTTGGTCTGCAGCATATCAGGAATCTTTTTGACTTAGCAATGAATTTTAACTTTGAGCCCCACTGCAAGGAAGTGAATGCAACTGCCTTTATAAATACAAATTGTGCAGTTGGACAAATGTAATGGCATGAAAATAGCATGCTGCTAACTTGCTTTTGAAAAGAAACTTGAAAGAGTCTGTATACAGTGTGACTATTACATTGTACAAAATTTTCCTTTGAAGAGATGAAAAAATATTGTTATGCTTAGTATTTTCATCTGTCTATTAACCATTCCAAATAAAGTCCTTGTTAAATATATGGGATGGCAAGATTTTTAAACAAGGAGTTTCTTTTAAAGTTTCTCAGGAACATAAAAGGTTGCCTTATTCTAGAGACTAGAAATCAGCTAACTCAGAACCTGCTTTTTCATTAGCAGTGATTAATATTATTTTTCCACAGCCTGTATAGCAATTATTTTCTGTGTATACAAAAAAAATATATGCATAATAAGGACACTAACATAGAGGGATGTAGCATGCAAAGTGCATTACAAGGTCAAATCCAGCCCAAACTTCCTTTTTCCTTTTCATTAATATTTTTAGAAGGAGTCTTCAAACTTGTGGGTGGTGACTCAATGGGATTTGATATGAAGATGTGACACCTCATCTTAAATTCCTTAACCACATTTCTTAAGTTGACAGGAATGTCAGGAAGTGTGCCTGATAAGGCTTGCTGTCCTCTCCAAGCTGACTAATCATACATGAAGTCTTGGCAAGAGATAACCAGGTTACAGTAGAGCCAAAATGACATCACATCAACTCAATTTCATATCCTGTAGACACCAGTGCCTATCACCACTCCAGGTTGCTAACATCCTTGACACACAAATGGTATTTTCAGTCTCCAATGTCCCCCTTTTACCCTGTGTCTGTCACTCTGGGGTAAATCAGGAACAAATTTGTCACTAAATGTAAAGAACCATTAAGTCACGGGCACTTTGTCATCTGAAGCATAATTTTCTGTGCATAGCTCTCCAATCCCTGAACTCTAGCTATTTGCATAACTGTTCGCTGTACGAATTTATGACGGAGCATAGTGCTGAACTTGTTAAAATTCCATGTGAATCTCAGCACAGAAAATGGACTGGTGCTTTAAATCTTGGAGGGTTGTTCACATCAATAATGAATTTCAAATAATTTATTCACTTCAAGTGTAAGTGGTTGGCATACAGTCCTTACAGCTGGTTTGTTGAGATAATTGATTTCCATATAGTTTAAAGATGGGGAAAAGAAACATATGACAACTACAGCAGGTTTCGAGGCAATTGTGAATGCCGTATCAGTTTAATTATAGCTCCATCTTTAGCTGACATGGGTTCTGTCCTATTGGAATGAAAATATCCCAGCAACTTGAAATGTAAGAGTGATGAATTTTTTATGTTCTTCTACCTACCTTGTATGCTCGCTTAGGGCACTGTTACAAGTACACTTCTAGCTTTTTTCAGTGGATAGTTAACATGACATACAAGACTGGTCTGCATGACACAGATAACTCAAGGGAATAGCAACAAAGTAAATGAGATGCATTAGTATCTGGATGTGAACTGGGGGATATAAGTTCTCAGAACTTCTTGTTTAATTTATAGAATTGGTTTTTTCCCCCTGTGCATAAGATTTCAATATGGTAATCGTATTCAGGAAATGAGCTGTTCCCACTTCAGGTACTAATATCAATATGTAAAAGGTAATCATTAACCAGATGTACTACTCAGCAGTGCTTATTATATGTAAGCAAGGTAGGTGAGGTGATAAAAGAACCTTTTACCTAAAATGTAGTTATATTGACCATGGAGATACTGGGAAAACTGTGAGGTTTTTTGTTTTGGTGGGATTTTTTTATTGATCACTCTATGCATGAAGCAAGGGCTTAGAGAAACAAATAGAAATTTGGTTTGCAGCCCACACCACGTGTATGAAACACCTGCTTTGCTGAGGTCCAATCTGGCTGCCCCTGCATGGGGCCGTTTAAAAGGAAATGGGCTGCACCTCCATATTCTCACATATAGGATGTGCAGAGGAGCAGAGAACCCGAATGGCTAGAAAGCCCAAACTTCACTCCATTTTTGCCTTTCCACTAAAAATTGATTCACATAAATTGTAAACAGAAGAGCATTATTTAATTCTTATTCCATTCATTCCTAAGTTTCACAGTGTAGTAAGAAAAGTAACAAACAGCTCCAGTAAACTTTTCAGCAGTCAGAAATTCCCTTACCGTGTTTCTGCTTCACTTGATGTAACTTCCCTGATTACAGTCAGGGTCCTATACTTAAGTTCCAGTGTTAAATTGAAGCTATTCCTGTGGACTGATAGTTTTGTTTCAGATTAATAGAAAAAATCTGAGTATATCTCAAATACTCTTCTGGCATTTGAGTATGCTGGAATAAATGAGAAAGGACTCTCAAATGAAATAAATTATAAACTGTAGTAGTGACATAAGGGCTTCAATAATCTGGCTGGACATAGATGGCACAGCATTCCCTGCCATTAACTTCTTCTTTTACAGATATATATCAACTTTTCTTTTGACATTGCTCAAAAGCAGAAAGTTTCCCTCCCAGCTTCCAAGATTTCTCTAGGAGTAACTGTTGAGGATCTGCAATTTAAGGCAAAATTCTTGGTAAAAAAAAGCCTAAGTCTTCTGGTATTTACTTCCAGCTCCAATCCAGAGTGCAGGATTTCATTTAAAATGAAGCACAACAGTAAGATGGTGGAATCATCACATAAACATTTTGGGATGCGTTATCCCGTCACAACTTTGCTCCCTGTTTGTAGCTTTGATTCTGTAAGTGTGAACATATGAACATATGTGTGAACATATGAATATGAACACATATTCATAATTTGGGGTTGGAGCTGGGACTGAGTCTTGTATCAAGAAATACCTGTGGGGAGTCACACCAAAATCGTCTCAGCTGTCTTAATTTAAAGACAGTAAAGACAGTCCTGGAATGACGACCAAGAGCTCTGGGGACATAACAAGCCCTATTGGCACACAGATGCATTAACACTGGAAAGGGCTGAGATGAGTAAAGAACCACAAGCAGGGGCTCTATGCAGAAGCAACACTCCCTAGCATCTGTTTTTAAAATACAATGGAAAATTTTGATTGCATAAGGAATCCAGGTGGTTGATTTTGTTTCCAAGTGGTTCCTGAAATGTATCAAGAGGTGAACTGGAAATTGTAATACAGAAATCATCAGTCAAAGTACCACCAAGATTTCCTATGGGAGAACAAAGTTGCAAAAATACCTTTTCACTGTTAAATATAGGCTCAGGTCTTGTTGATATACCTGAAGTGGCTTGTTATGGGCAAGCAGGAATTCTGCCAATGGAGATAAGGTAGCCAAGTGTGAAATCTGCTATAAATAAAGGAAGTGCTCTGCAAATGCACTGTGCCATGGGATTTAACCTCCTGAAACTCTGAATCTAGTCAGGTGAGTGGTGCATGCTAGTAAATAGATGCCAACAATTTTTGTGTGTTTCACACTTTCATTATACATTTCAGGTTGCATTACTGCCTCCCATACTGGTGAGTTAACTTGAATACTAAATAGATAGTGGGGACTGACACTTTTCTTTTTAGTCACTGACAGTAATTTGTAACACTCTGCTTCCTCCCCTCAGCCTCCACAAGGAGAGAAGGGAAGAGCAGGAGAATAGAATCTCTCAATCTCCTGTGATGGATGCTTCTAAAACTGTCTTTGGTGTGGCCTGTCCAAGCATCTAGTAACTTTATTAGCTTTTAGGACAAATGTTTGTTAGGTCTCAGACTATCTGATTTACTTGCCATCCTCCAGCACTGAACAACCATATTCAGTTTCAAAGACAGCTATATAATGTTTTCAAATATCATGAAACAACATTCCTTGTGTGCCATTTTTGTGTTAAAGTTGTTCCTATAGCTAGGAAGAAACAGACTATTAACTCGATGTTTTAAAGTCTATATAGAATACAAGGAATTGCACAGAAATTTTCTACAATGTCTAAGATATGACATGAAGTGAGTCATCAACAGGACTTTGTCCCTCTTGGAGTTAGTGAAAAAAGCCCTTGAATAATTTGAATCAGACTGCAGACTTCCAACTCTTATTTGTGGTGATGAAAAGTATTTCTTGATATCCCAGACCTGCAACTACATGGTAGAATATGTCTTTTCAGCTTTTAGAATGTGCAATGTGCTGTGGCAAGTTGTTAGTCACACAACAGGGTTAATCTTTTGGAAAGTCATTGGATAACTATATCTGCAATTATGAAAACTGCATTCAGTAAAGAACACAACTTGGGCACATTTGTTGCTTTCCTTGCTGAAGGCTACCCTAGCGGTATATGCCTAGAGAAGTTCTGCAGTAGCAGCAGAGCTACTGGCAAAAAGAGTGGCAAAGTTTGCAGGGGCTAGGTTGAAAAGCATGGATGTTGATGGGAGCATAACCTTTAAGACACTCAAACTGCACCCTCCATTGCCCCTAGCTTTGGCTGAGACTTTTTTACTTCCATGTCCAACCTGAGCACTTGATCCAGGCCCATTGTCCCAGCCAGGTGACATCTTGCTTCCTACCGTCTTTCAGTCAAGGGTTTCTATATACAAATGGACATCTACCAATCTGCTGGCTCAAAGTCTTAATATTTCCTTTAAGTTTCTGGCCAAGAAGTGGAGTTTGATTTTTCTAAGTTGCTGAGACAGTAGGCATGATTGAATCAGTGTGTTCCAGAAAGGATGCCAAGACAAATTCATATGAATGAGAATTTATTAGTAGGCTCCACATGGCACATATGTTTATGGCACATATCAACAACGACAGAGGAAAAAAATGAAGAGGGGGGAAGGATGTGTGCAGAGAGAAAACTCTCCCCAGTGGCAAGCTGGAAGGAGAAGCTGTGGTTGGCATCCTGAGACAAACAACTTCCTCAGGCATCCGATCCAGGGCAATTGGCAGTTCCAACAAAATACTTCCCCTACAGCTACTACATTGTTTTGTTCAGGACCTACTCAAACTCCTGACAGATTGTTCCCATTTCCAGGGCGAGCCTTGAGCAGGGGGAGGTGCTGTGTGGCTGGTTAGTTGGTGAGCTCTGTGCAGGCGTATTTTTGAGTCCCTTGGGTTAAACCAAAAGCTACAACCAAAGGAAAGACAGTGGAAAAGGAGTGGCTGATTCTTGCTCTTATGACAGTCGCTTCTACTGGAACGTACCATGCCAACACTATTGGAGTATGCAGGCAATACCTCCAGGAAGACCCTGTGGTCTCAGGAAATCCTGGTGCCACTGCACAGCTTCCGTGGTGCCAAAAGCATTATCCATCCCTTCCAGTGCCATGCAACAGAAGACAAGAAATGCTGTGTGTCCCTTCATGATATAAATCATCCAACCTTTCAAACTGAGCAGGACACACCAGTCACTGCCCATAGGGAGGACAGGCTGCTGTGGGGAGTTTTGTTCACCTAAAAGGAGGTGGCACTTGTAGGTAGGCAGAAAACTTTTGCTTGTTTTTTGCACAGCTGTATGTAGAGTTAAAAAATAACAGCAAATTTATGAACAAATGAACTGGTACTCCTGAAGTGCTCAACTAGCTGGTGTGAAAAATACATTAATAAATCATACACATTATTCAATTGGCTGTTGCCTAATGTTTTATATTACAGAACAAAAATGGAAAGCCATGTGTCACACTAATAATTTACCTCCATTTGCCCAAATTGTGTGCAACAATACCTAAAACTTCTCTGCACCAGAGTGTGAGATGCTGTTTTTAGAGTAGGGGATTCAGTGGTACCACTTCTACACTAAACTATTTGTGTTTGGATCATACTGTACACATACTGATATTTGTGGCAATGTAAAGAGCCTCAAGATGTAAAAGAATAGTATCATATCTAAGTAGAAACTGGATAGCCAGTTTTAGTGGTTTACATTACAGAAATTTCTAGAAAGAAAAGGAAGAATTATTAAATAAGACCATTTCACTTATCCATATACTAAAACAACCGTTTCACAATTAGTCTGTTAGCACAGAACCAGTAGCAATTCTGGAAAGGATAACACAAGGAAGCAGGCATTTGACATGTAATCCCTGTGGTTCCTCTTTTCATATGAAATATGAAAAAAAATTAACATAGACCTTTTCACTTTTGCTCTCGAATCTCCTTTATTTCCAAAACTTTGTGTTAGTAGTCACACATGATCTTTGTCTGGACTGCTGTTGCTTTGTGCCAGCTGCAGAGCTGCAGTGATGCAATCTGCATGGCAGATTTGCACCTATGCAGGGTGCAACCTGCTGGCCCCAAGTGACTGTGGGTATCAAGACAGTGATGGAGGGTTAGAGACACTTTGTGGCCTTTCTCCAAATAATTTTTAACTTTAAAAATTTGAGTTGATTAAATTTTTGTCTGCTGTAACCTGTTTAAGTGAAACAAACCAACCAACCGACCAACCAAAAACCACGCAAAAGAACCCAAACAAAGAAAAAATATGCAGAAGTGCTGTTTTTGTTTCTGCATGAGCAGAAGGCCATGATTTATTTGATGTTTATTTGCATAACCCTAACTAATGTTATTCATCTAGAATATTTATTATTTATAGACCTCTGTAAACACTGGCCACACACACCATTGATATGTTTGCACCTCTACATCTGAGTGATGGACTCAGACCAGCCTTTCAGAAACATTTCATAGTCACTTCATTCTAGAAACAACATCTTGCTGCTTAAGGAATAAATTTGAGATCTTGACCCCATATCCAGTCATTCCTTTGTATTAACTGAGTTCAGAGTAATCATTAGAAATTTTCATCTCCTTATAAGATTACAGCTTGTAACAAAGGATATTGTGCAGAATTAACTACTGGACCTGTGACATTCACATTAGGTGTACAAAACCTAAAAACATATATAAAGTAATAAAATAAATGTTTCGTTGTCTTTTTTTTACTTGTTCTGATCATAAAATACCAGTATCTTGCAGTAGTTATCAATTAGTATAAAATACATTTCGCTTATCAATGAATATTCTTTTTTGCTGCTTTGTTTATAATGAAAAAAAACAGCAACTAAGTATAGAAAGATTTATTTTCACTTTTACCATTTACTTGCAAGAAATTATTCTCCCATTACTTATTACCTGTGGAATAATACTGAAATTAAAATGAGAAACCCAGTCAACACTGCATGCATCAAAAGTGATGAAAATCTTCACTTACTGAGAACTGTTAAATGTTTATTGGTTTTTAGACACAGAGTCCTCCAGGGAGTGCTACGAATCCACGCAAACTCACTGCACCTTCAATGTTGCATTTGGAGCACTGATTTAAATGAAATATGTGTAAATACTCCTGTCAGCAGACAGCTCTCTAGTGACTATACAACTGCAAAGGCTCAAGAACATAAATTATTGCAGCATGAGTCTGGAATAAATTATGTTCACCTCAAAAATTCTAGATGTACTTGGTCCACAATAACAGAGGAAAAACTGTTGTGTTTTAGAGTTAAGGAACAAGAGTTTATTAAATCATCCTCTGTGTGTAATTTTAGACGGAATTTTTTTCTAAGTAGCAAAACGTTAATGAAATCAGTGAAGGAAAGAGGACTGATGAAAGTAGGACATGAAGTGATGTGAGACTGGTACTGCAAGTTCCCTGAGCTATCTCAGAGCTGAAGGTAAAGAAGCTGCCTTCTCTTCAGGAAAAAAATGAATCAAGCTTTTTACCCTGCAGCATCCTACTGGATTCAGATCCCTTGGAGCTACTCTATGTCCCGTGCAAAGATAAAAACACTTCTCTTCTAGTTTGTGTCTCATAGACTATCAAAAAGATCGTTCAGTTTGGAACAAAGAAAACAAAAAAACAAAAAAAACCCAAGAAAACAAAAAAAAAAACCACAAAAAAACCTTTTCCCAGTATTCCGTCTTCAGAAAACCAAAGTAACTACATGCTGGTTCATCACTTGCTACTATTATAAACCCAGATTTTGCATTCAATAGATGTTTCAGGATTTCCCTCCCATGAATTTACTGAGTCTTTATTGAGTTTACTTGTCTTTAAGGCTTTGCAACAATTTGAGGACATGATTGAGTCTCACATTTCTGTTACCTAATCTGCGGGGAAAAAAGCTCTCTTTCATTTGGTTTGCTCATCGGTAATGTCTTGCATCCCACTTGTTCCTGTGTTGTGATAAATAGTCAATAATATTTCATGTTTACCTTCTCTGTGTATCCTGAGGAAATAACACTCAGTGTTAACCCTCAGTCGCTTTTTGTCCACACAGAAGTCCTATACTCTTTAAGACATCCTCATTCAGAAGTTATTCAAGGCAGGTGGCCACTCACTTTGTCTTTCAGTGTGTTTTTCTAAGTTTACCCATATTGGTTTTGGTGACTGCACACCACAGGTGATATGTCAGCAGAATAGTTTCTGATCTGTTCTCCAGTATTTTCCTAATGTTTTAATTGGATTTGCTGCTGCTGAACACTGGGCTGACATATTTATCAGGCTGTCCAAGATGTCCTTCCTGAGATTAAATTGTTGATTTAGTGATCACGGCCATGTAGATATGTTTGTTTTTCCTACATGCATTGTCATAATTGAAATAGAATGTACTGACTGTTATTTTATTCCCCAGACACTCATAGAATAAAAGAACCACAGAATAATTTAGGTTAGAAAAAATCTTTAAGATCATCCAGTTCAACAATTAACCCACGACTGCCAAGTCCACCGTTAAACCATGTCCCCAGGTGCCACATCTAAAGTCATCTAAATGGCTCCAGGGATGGTGACTCAAGAACTTCCTTGAAGTTCTGTTCCACTGCTTCACAACCCTTTCCATGAGGAAATTTTCCTAATATCCAATCTAGACCTCCCCTTGTGCAACATTTCCTCTTGACCTATGACTTGTTACTTGGGAAAAGGGACTGACCCCGACATGGATACAAGCTCCTTTCAGGTATTTATAGAGAGTGATAAGATCCCCCCTTGTGCCTCCTTTTCTCCAGGCTAAACACCCCCAGCTGCCTCAGCCACTTCTCATCAGACTTGTGCTCCAGACCCTTCCTCAGCTCCCTTGCCCTTGTCTGGACATGCTCCAGCACCTCAACGTCCATCAAGAGGTGTGTATCAAGAGGGTTTTTTCTTTAATTCTTCGCATAAGTTTTAGCTTTTCTATCTTGAGTAATTTTAAGTTAATACAGATCTCCACCCAGGTTCTGGTGGGTCGCCCTGGTTTCACTGAGAAAACTGACTATTTATTCTTTCTTCCTTCTTTGGTTCCCTCACACTTTTCCCCATGGTGAGCATGCTGGATTTACCTATGAAACAAGTCTGATTTGTCATATTGCAGCTTCTAACACTGTTTCAGGCAATGAAATAGACAATTAGTCTTCCTTGACATTTGCCTTTTTAGTTTCTTTACACATTCTTTCTTGTTATAGTTCTTGCATCCTTTCTGCTTCTGTTTTCATCTCTATCACTTTCACTCTCTATGTCTTTCTGTTCACTTACCCATCCATCCATTTTCCTATACCACATCTCCTATTCTACTTTCCAGGATGGTCTCAACCCTTTCCTCACTACTCTTACCTTTTTATGCTGGTTTACTAGAGATACAATATGTGTATCATTTCTCTCATTGCTCTATCCATCTCTCTTTCACAAAAATAGAGGCAAGCAGATGTAACTTGTGCGTGAGCTAAAGTCACTGAGTCTAGAGGAAGTCTCTTCACTGCAGTAAGTAGAGTTGGAGTCAAGCTTTCTGTGAAATCAGGCTGACATATGTATGAGGCTGATTTACAGTCACTGCACTGCTATTCCCAGCAGATTTAGGGAATAGGAAATGTGCCACTTCCCCTCTTGGGCTGTTTGGCCAGGTGACTTGGATGCCATGATAAGGGGGGGAGATCTGCCCCGATGGGTTGGGGTGCATCAGGCAGAACATATTCCTCTCAGATTCCTCTGCCTCTCCAGTGAATTACCTGCAAGGGGTGAGTAGCTCTAGGAGGAACATTGCAAAAGCTCAGGAATCTATGTCTTTCCTATTATTTGGCAACTAATGGATCTGCCAGCAGATATAGAGAAGAATGAACAAAGCTGTGCACCAGGCAGAAAGTTGATTAACTCACCTGGGCTCACTGCAGATGCCTGTAGAGGCAGCAACAAAACACAGGACACCAAGCACTGTAGCCAGCAGCCTGGAGAGCTGTGATGAATTTTGCTCTTTAGTCCCAGGGCTCCTTCAAAGGGGTAGCAACCATAGCACTTAGGTATCTTCGCATGAGCATAGCAGAGACAGAGCAGCCATCCTATCTCCTGTCTGTCACCCATGACGTGGAGCAACAGAACTGGGACTCCATAGTGGAATTTCTTTACAACAGGATAGAGCCTTCCGGCACGATGGGATTTCTTTCCTTATACCTCGAGCTTTGATTCTCTAAATACCCTTTTTGATGCCAGCAATTTCTTTTCTTCCTCATATATCCAACATCATTGTTTTATCCACTCATCACCAGGGAGCTCTGTGGGATTCAAGATTTTCAATGTATGGAAAATTTTGTGTGATATATCTGGCAATGGGTAAAAAAGTGGAAAAGATAATTTCTGTGATGTTGCTTGTTACCTTTTCCATTCTCAAAGCCATTTGTTGAGCACTAAGTCAAATAACAGTCCATCTCTACTGGAGTCTGGTCTTCCTCTCACAAATACCTTACTCCTCCAATGGCACTCAAACTAGCAGGGACATCTTGTAGAGTGACATATTCCTCCCACCAAATAAATACTCTCCATGAGAAAGAGTGATGGACTGAACCTCTTTGGCACTGAGAGGCAATCTGAGGACAGCATGAGGGAGTGAAGGTGCCACCATCAAGCATTTCAGTGAAATAACTGAGTGAGTCAGCTGTTATGTGCTAGAAGTGGTAATGGCCTTAATGACCACACCTTGTGGCCACTGCTCTGCTTTTGCCAAGAGTTGTTTTCTATTGGGTGACCTCCTCTTCAGTGTAGGCAGAAATCTGCTGCTCAATTGCTTTTGAACACAGGTTCTTTGTGCCAAGTAACTTTGTATTTTTCTTGGAGGTAGTTCATGGTTATTTTTTCTTCAGTGAGTCTCTGTTTGGCCGAAGCCACCCGTCCTTTGCCATCTGTCAGGTGGCAAGAAGAAAGAATGTAGCTTCCACTATGCCGAAGGACAGGAGAATGTGTGGTGAGATGAGAAGGATATGGAGACAAATCCACATCATCGCCTCACAACATCTACTTTTATGTGATAGGTTATGAATCATAATGAACTATTGCACCTATAGGGTAGAAACGAGAGAGTTAAAACCCCACAGACTAAGAAATTGCAGCAGTGTTATGAAGCAAAAGATGCTAAAGCCCTTTGTGGTCTAATATATCAGTGACCACAGTAATACAGTTTTCACAGTGATTCTTTTTTACCAGTAAGCTGAGTCCATATGGACAATGCCCACAGTTTATACTTCTCATAAGAACAAATGTGTTTTATCTTTTATCTTAGCTGCTTCCACATTTCCGTATGCTTCCAGTTATTTATCTTAATTGTGGAAACAAAAACAAATACACTACATGTAAAGAAATGACTTGACCTTCCTTCCATAGGCCACATCCTATATTCTTTGTGTGCTCCACAGCTACCCTGCACTCTGATTAACTCGACTAGGAGCTGTGTTTGTGTATATTCTCACACAAAATGTATAAATAACCTGCCCTCACACGGCTCCATAGGGCTGAACTGAAATCCCAGAACTTCAGCTGTGGTATTAATCATGTATTCATGATGGAACATGGTGGGTTGCAAGAAAATATATGAGTGTCCATAGAAACTTTTCTTTAGAGTATGAAATCCCTAAATATTTGGGTTCACATTATAGTCCTTTAGCTAGGATTTATTAGACTATTTCATATTTGCCTTTCTGTTTATTTTGTAAAAGTATACTTGTCTAGCACACATTTTTATGCCAGCCTTGCTTTGCATTTTTACAGTCTGCTAATTAGACCATTTTAACTAATTTGTTTGCATTTTGTATGAGCAAGTTGGGCTTTTGGATTGACTAATGTAATTGCAGCCAGTTTCTGCCAAATACAAATTACTCTTTCTAGTGTGAGCTAGAGAGAAAAGTAAATATTTAATAACCATCAATACCCTTGCAGCATTCTAGAGTGTGCTTTTTTCCTATGGAAAGTTTAAATAATTTCTTCAGTGCTTGATTGCACTTTAATGTTAAATTATTTTTTAATCTTTTTTGAAATAATAATGAATTAGACATTTTAGCATGTCCACAAGGGTTTTATTTTTGTGCACTTTGCAGTTTTAAATTTCAGGCTTTAAGATCTGGTACTTTTATGCTTGAAGTTTATGTGCCCAGCTTTTTATATACTGAATACCATCTCCTGAAAACATTTTACTGGGATGTACTTGGATTTTAATGTTTCTAAGGGGATGAAGTCAAGTCTTACAGCAAAGTTAAATTGTGGGAGTTTTGCTTGATTTCTCTCTTTTTTTTTTTATTTCCCAAAGGAGCATAGCAGAAGACAGGAACTTGTTACCAAACATCAGCATTGGATAACTGAATCTGTATCTTGAACTGCAAGTCTTACGTTCTTATTTGCACAAGTGTACATAAAGGTATAAGAGGCCCAGGGCCTTAAGCAGGTTAAAGCTCCTCAATTTCCAGCCTTAATATTCCTGGGGTGCTTGCTTTGCTATAGATTGAGAAGAGCACCTGCTCGCCAGGGCACGGCAACCCTCTTCCTTTTCCTCTTCCTCACATCTCACTCCCCCGGTGACCTATGCAGAGAGCAGGGTATGTCTGCCCCACCCGGGGGGCTGCCTCTGAAATGGTGCACACAGACCACAGTTCTCAGCTCAGGGACATCACCAAAGTCCAAGAGGTGTTGCTTTCTGACAAAATTTGGTGATGGTACTCCACATCCTACTGTGCTCTGCAGTGTGGTAGCTGTGCATTTTCCCTAGGGTGTGAGTGCTTCAGTCTCTACTTCCTTTTCCCACATGAAGCTTTCAAATGCATGGGTCCCACAGGTCTTAGGCAATAGACTAAGGAGTGGGGCAGCTCTTGTTCTCTGCTACCCTCTGAATGTGGGAATGACTCAAGGAAAGCAGGAAGGTTTGAGCAGGAGTGGTGGGTACTGGTTAGTTGGTATCTGAGTTGCCTTAGTGTATTTCTAACCTTGCCTTACCTCTTATGCAGCTGGTACCAGTCCCAGGATGCTGCAGGAAGCAGAACCTGCCTTTGCCCATCTTACTGTTCCATGTGATAAAGCTAAAATGATTAACAGATCAACAGTGAGCTCCAGCACTAATGAGGGAGAACTCAAAACACCTTTTAGCCAAGTCCTTGACATGGCAGTACTCATTTTATTTTCAGATAGGGTTTAACATTGTGTCATGCAACATCCATAATTATTAATTAAGACAGTGAATATATTATCACTGCCAAATGACAACAAAAGTCCATGTCATCAGCGAGTTATAGAACCAGGTTCTGGATTTCATAACCAGAACAACCAAATTCCTTCTCTCTGTTTCACTCCTAGTACAGCAAATGTGTCACAGAGCATGAAGGAACAGATTTTTGATGGATGCTCCATCATTGTCTTCACAATCCTCTCATCATGTGCTAGGAACTGGTACATTGCAAAAAGTAATAATCTTTTTTTGTTTCTGGTATTTGCCTGGCCTAGATGGATGGGCAGGTGATTTGATAAGTGAACTGATCATGCTGTTCTGAGAATGTTACTGTTAACAGGCATCCTTGGATTATTTTTTTTAACATAAAGTATTATGTTAATACATATACACTTAATAGTAAAAATTGATACCAAGAAACTGTAATTAATTTAACTATAATTAACAAAAGTAGCTTTAATACTAAATTTCTGGTGTATATTTTCCATTATGGACATGGTTGCTCTTTGGGAACAATGCTCTGTGGTCCTTATATACTGAATTTCTTGAGTAAGTATGTTTTCATCAAAGACACAGAGAAAAGCACCTCCCTGTGTATCCCTGTGTTTTCTGTTCCCATATCAATATTTTGGAAATGAAGAGGACAGATTATTGAATGGATTTGCTTGTGTACTTTTCTAAGTGTGCCTATCTGAACTCATATCGAAGAGCTGGTGTGATTTTGGTAACCCTGAGAGGAGAGAAAAATGGAGGTTTTGAAGATGTTGGTAACATCACGCAAGAGGAGTGTCCAAAATAACTGCACAGATCCTCTTTAGGAAAGAGAAGGAAGTCAGGTTATTTTCTCACTTCTGACCATTCTACAATTTATCCATGCCTATGTTCTCTTGCTGCTAATAGGATTACTCACACAAGGAACACAATAGCACTTCAGCCTTAAGCAGTTGGCCTCCACACTGATATGCAAGTGAGCATGTCAGCTGGTGCTTGCTGTGATGCACAGAACAAACTAACCAAGAACTGGACTGGCTCTGTTAAAAGTCATAGATAACTGAAATTTATTTTAATCATTTCTGTCAAAGGAAAGTATTTTCTAAGTGCGTTATGTCAAAACATCCCAAGAAGTGACATGTAATCCAAGGAACACGTTTTATTCTTGGTTATATTTGCAAATTCAATCTCAGTCCTTTCAAGGCATTTTGAATTTAAAGTAATATTGTTAAATGCTTATGTTCTTGATACTTAACTAAAGCAGTGACACAGGAATATTCAATAAATGACTTCAGTAAAATAATTCATTTATTCACTGAATACCTTGTCTTAACAACTGACAACTTTTACAGATCTGATCCCTCTCCAGAGATTTAGTCATTCTCCAACATGTAACAGTAAGAGATGAGATGATAAAAAAAATTTACAGTACTTTTCATATTCAAATAAATATCCAACAAAAAATACAAATGCTTTTCACCAGCTACATCACAAGACCTTTCAGTGTTTACTCTCTGCTTATCAACTATTTCTTTAAAAGCCGATGACACTCAATGTCTTTACAATGTCAGGCCCTGGTAAAACTTTTCATGGAGACAAATCCCATACATTTAGCTTTCTAAACATGCAGTGGTGTTTCTCACACTGACTCAGCCTGAATGCCTCTGTTGACTCAGCAAATTTCAGCATTTCATATTCCAGTGCAAAATAACTTGCTTGAAATGTTGTCTATTTCTAAGCCCAGTATTTCTGCACTTGAAGAGTAGCTTGAATGTAAGGGGCAGTGCATCAGTTCCTTTGTGATATTGTAACATTCCAGTAGGAAAATTCTTGACCCAAATGATGGACACAGAATATGGTACAGCAGTTATTTCTAAAACATATACATCCTCTCACAAATTTGTGCTCTGCCCATGACATTTTTCCACTAAAGACAGACATAGAAGAAAAATTTCCATGTGAATGGCAAGACATTTTGCAATAATTGTGTGAATGAAAAGGGGAAATGACAATCACCAATTTTAGACAATTTTATTTATATCAAGCAATAGATGTTTCTAGTGTTAATTAAACTCTGTTTAGATTGTGAGGACAGTGAGATCTTGTCCAAGATAAATTCATGGTTCATTTTATGTACTTTGTACCTGTAGTTTGGATTTAATAGAACAAAATGAAGATCTGTATGGGGAAGGTATGTGAGAAAAAGGTGAATGCAAAGCAGTGATGTGAATACTGTGAAAGAAAGAAAAGCCAAAGAAGAAAAAATAATGGTCTGACGAGATGTTGTAGAAGTTTCTACTCACCTGAGATGAAAAGAGGGGTTCACAAAGCTGGTCCTCATAGAGTTCTACAATAATACAGGAATTTTGCAAAATTTAATGTCTTGATCAACACAATGTGATCAACACATGGGTTTGCACCTCCCAGAGTATAGCTCTATGCTTGTCCATCACTTAAATAATGCACTTCGACACAAAGCATTTCTTGTGTTGCTGCTAACTATAAAATTTTGTTTTACTCACCTTTGAATTGATTCAATTTCAAAGGTGATAAAGACATAACGAACCGGAGCAAAACTTCTGAATTTCTAACCCATTCTATAATGTATGTAAGGTACACTTAACAAACAGGAATGCCAGTTATGTTTGCAAGTGGCTTCAGGTTAACAAGGGCAGATATAATCCAAAGTACTGCTTAAAGGTCAGTGAAAGGTTTAAAGGTTAAACCCTGCTCCTTTTTTTTTCACTTCAGACTCCAAGCGTTTCAAAAACAAAGGCCATTTCTACTCTCAGCTACACTAGTGTGAATTTAATATTCACAAGTGCTTGGTCTTAGTTGAATTGGTGTGGATTTACAGCACAAGGACTTCCAGCTCTGGCCCTATACTGCTGCTTTGCTGCTTGGTTGAAAGAACAGGTTTTGTTCAGCTGCCACTTTCCCCTAAAAGAAAAAAACGATATAACTACATCTACATCTAACTATCTCCATGAACATTTGTCCACGGATCTTTCAGAGCAGAGAAGCTACAAAACATACTCTGAATACACTGTAGAGGTTGAAAATAAGTATACTGGGAAAAGTGAATTTCCATATTAAATAATGGTTTTTTGATGTTCATTATCTAGAAGCAAGAATAACATACTTCCATCAGCAGTTATACAGCATTTTTAAATGTGGTGGAAGCGTTGGATTATATTTTACTGTTCGTTTACAGTAAAATCATCATATCCTTAATTCCATAATAACTTAACTGGAGCTATATTGCTGAAAAGAAGAATGTCTTATCTCAAATGAGGTTTCCAACTAAGATAATCTGAGAAAATACATAACAACACTGTGATCCTGGGGAAACTTTGTTTTCTACTTGTTTTTCTACTATTAGATGTTATAAAACCATACTATTCAGCAAAATCTTTAAACACCGTCAGCCGCTATACAAGAATACTTACATCTTTTCTTCCTGGAGAAATACTTCAAGACTCCTCCTTTGTCTCCATGCTTCCTCACATTCCCTGAGGACAGAAAACCTTACAGGAGCTGGAAGGTTCAGGGTCACTCCTGAAACAAATTACGAACACGATGCCCTTGAGCTCAGGGGCACTGCCTTCGCCTGCTCTCTGCCAGCCACGCTACCCACCAAAAGTCCATCCACAAGTGTTCTGTCCTGGCTGGCTCCATAAGCAGTCAGTACTGGAGAAAGTTGCTTAAAGAAAAGGTAGGGAGTTTAGTGATAAATCTATAGAAAGATTACCAACCACATTCTACAAACTCCCTTTGGGCAACTTCCCACAATGTTATCCAGAGGGGAAGGTGGGTTAACAGCAGCAAGGAGCCTCACAGGATCCCTTAACTCCCTCTCAGACTCACAGGCTCTTTGCACTTCCCTGTCCTGCTCCTGTGCCCTCAAGATCGTTCTTCCTCAGCTCCTTCCATTTTCTATCCCACTTCTGTGTTGTCTCTTCAAGTGTCCCCTCGGAATTTTCCCTGCTTCCCAAAGCTCCTGTTCCAGTTCATACCATGCTATCCTGCCACTTTCCCATGCCTGCACAATACCAGCTCATGGGCAGTTCTCACCTCAAGGTTCCCTGCTTAGTTCCTAAACCAGATAGCACTATGGATAGGCTTTTTACCAACTAATATTTTTGAGCTTTTTTTTTCCTCTTTTGAAACTCTCTGAAGGAACTAGACAAGTTTTAACTCATCATCTCATGCAGAAGGAAAGACGGAATGTTGCATGAGAGATGAAAAAGAGAAATAGCAGTCTTTTTATAATACATCCAAAAATATAGCATGGTTTTGGAAATTGCAGCTGGTTTTATGACCCATCTTACAATCCATGGCTTGAAAATCTGCGAGATGTTTCCTTCGCTTGATCACATACTGTAAAAACACTTCAGCAAGAAGTGTTGCCAATGTGACCTTGTGGGTTTTTTTCCCTTTTCAAACATTGTAAACAGTCATACAAATAAATTCAATTGCTTGGATATGGATAGAAAATGGATCCACAAGAATGACAATTTGGGCAATGTATACTCATTTCAAAAGTCAAGGAAATATTGATGAAAAATACTTCTGCATTTTCCACTGGAATTACTGAGTATATTTGATTAAACATATAAACTTCACTTTGCTATTCAAGTTCACTAAGCATGTTTGGAATAACAATTATTCTATTAACATACTGACATGATCTAGTCAAACAAAATTAAATGTGTTTTGGGGTAATAAGATGTAAAGCCTTATTTAAGTATTGTCGCTTTTTTAAAACAATGGAGAGACAGATATCTGCAGAATCAAAACAATATTCCCACAAAAACTGTAAATTAAAATCATTAACCTCAGCCTTGACATAAGCATCTTTTTCCTCAGGGGCATGGACCAGCTGTCCTCAAAGAGAAATTTTAGTTTCAGAAAGCTACTGGGGAAATAGAATCAAAATACAATGGTATGCTATTTATAATATACAAATTGTGTCTAATTCTGTTCCTAATCAGTGTAAGGCCAGAAGAAAAAATGAAATTACTTTCAAACTAAAAATTTTTATAGTCTGAGAGACTTAGGGAAGCATCGGAAAAAGTTTAATTTTAGGTAAGGCATCACATTCTAACCATGACATTGGTTTTACAGCCTGTACAGCCTCAGATGCACCATCTTATGCCAGATTTTCCAAACTGTGAAATTCAAATAATATTTTTTACCTTGTTCAGAGCAGTTGACAGACTTCAGTTGGAACAATACTTGATTTTCTTTGTCCTGCTGCCTACTCTGGTGCAATAAACTCTGGCTTTTAAGCATTTTGCTGTTTGACATCCTTGTTATCGGTTCCCTGAAATTTTTTGATAGTTTTGTATATATATACACGATGCCTTGTAAAAAGTAAGGTTCAAAACTGCTCAACTTGTGCACACAAGTGTTAACCTACATGCAAGAATAATCTAGTTAATGAAAAGATGACCAGGGAAAGCCTAGTCTGTCGGTAAGCTCAGGATGTGAAAGGTAGCTTGGGCTGTGGCTGCCACTAAGACCTAAAACTGCCACTGACCCCTTGTATGATTCTGAGGAAACCATTTCACCTTTCTATTGTGCTTTTCTTCTCAGCCTTCATCTCTCCAACCTGCCAGCCCTTCACAGCAAGATCTGTCTCTTATGATATGTGTCTCACAGCAGGAGCTCAGCTGGGGCTTCCAAATTAGAGCTGATTGGGAATTTTGCAATGAAATGAATTTTCATTAGAAAGTGCAGCTCAGTTTCAGTGCAGTTCTGCAGAGCAGTTGTGGGGATGCTCACCCAATATCTGAGGAAGCAAATTCAGATAATGACTCTGAAGAATGCTCTGTTATAGGAAGTAGATCATCTTCAGGAGGAACTGTGGAGTGCACCTTGCCCGAGGATAACTATCAGGCTGTGGGCGAATTGACAGAATCACTTGCAGTTAGAGAGACAGCAGGTCAGGAATTTGAACCTGAGTATGCATGGGGAGATCACATGTTCTTTTGTTGGGGGCTGTGTTTGTTTGTTTGCATGAAAACAAACCTTCTAAAAGCCCTTATGTTTGCTGCAAGAAAGAACTGGAGCATCAGTGGAATGCTGGGAAGTTTCATGGGTAGATTTACTCGGCCTGACTTGGTTCTGCTCTGAACCCTGGCTGCTGTTAACAGTGAGATCAGTTGTATTTTATTTGTAAAATAAATATTTATTTGTAAAATATTTACAGTCTAAAGGAGACACACAGCTTCAGAATAAATCATGATCAAATATTTGAAGAGCCTTAATCACAAAGAGAAAGGGAAATTATTTTTTAAAAATTCCAAAGAGAAATAGGAAGACCTTCTGATAATTAGAAAAAACAAGTTGTCCCTAGCATGAGGAAGGAGACCACAGTAGGCAGTTGTGGGCAAAGGGAATAATCAGATCAGTAAACTGAAGGGAATAGTAAAAAAAATCAGTAAAGAAAGCAGGAAATTAAAGCACGGAATTAGGGAGAAGTGATATGGGGCTCTAGTCAGTTTTGATATGCCCTAATGAGAAAAGGGAAATAACCAGGAACTTGCAAAAGTGATACCACTACAGCTTCTGGAATATTTCCTTAGTAGCTTCTGAGTATTAATTCTGGTGAAATACACTAAAGAGAGAAAAGCCCGAGAAAGATTTTGGTTTTTATAAAAAAAGTTCTGTTGTTACAAAGCAGATCTCCACTACACACCAGTATAAGCTGCTACCTGTGTAGAACATTGCAGCAATACCAAAATGGCAGCGCTGAAGGGAAGATGTCTTTTCTCCCTTTTCTAGCTCCATTTCAGCTCCTCTTACTGTCTGCTGGCATGAAAAACCCTGTGTGTGTAATCCAGAGAGCAGCTGAGTCATGTTCAATTCACACGGTCACTTTGAGCTTAGTATGTACCTAGGTGGCATCTCTGAAGAATATGCAGAATGTCATTTGCTGAAATAGCAACTCTGTAAAACGTGTCTCCAGGGGGCATTTTGTACAAAAAGTTAAGGATATTGGGAGGACCATATCACTCAGGCTACAGGTTTGTACTGGGCCACGCACTGTTCTCTCTCCAGCTTCTTCCTGCCCAGCCCCAATGCTGTGTGCACAGCTCTGAACTTGGGATCAGGGTTCAGGCTCCAGGGTAACTGCAGTCAGGACACAGTCTGCTGCCTGGCATTGGTATTGTCACTGTGCTCACCTCCAAGGAAAATTAAGGCCTTAAAACTAAGATCACTTTGTGAGTTTCCATTCTCTAATTGTTAATTTTAGACTCAGGCAGAACAAATAATTTTTTCAACTTGCAGAACAATATTTCAGGAGAACATAGGGAGAAACAAGTCCAATCCTGGAGGAAAGCCCAATGGCAGTATTGCATCAATAGTACAGTTTACTAACAAACTTCTAGATTAGGCTGCTTCATGATGAAGACAGTAACTCTTCCAGTGCAGGGTGATGACCTGCATTACTTCCTCAGCAACAAACAAAAAATCTGTCATTTTAAATGGTATCGCTAGAAAACCCCCAACAAATTATGGAGATTTTTCGGGAAAAAGGTTTGCCCATGAACCTTCTGCTACATAAATTCAGATTAAAATGAGAAAAATTTGAGACATACAAGCACTGACCTGTTAGTGAGAGTTAAACAAACATACAGATGAATTCAGAGATGCAGCCCTGTGATGGGAAAATATCCAGGGTAATAAATGTTTACAAAAGAAAGTTCTGAGGATTTTCAGACAGGGGAATAGCAGTGGTTACCTCCTGCTGAAATATCATAGCCGCAATGAAGTGGCAAAGACGACAACTGACATGTCAGAGACACACAAATCTATCCTTACAGGGCTGACAACTTGGTATGATTGCTCTCCAAAGATAACTTTATAACTTGCTGAAGTGTGACTTAAGGATGCCCTGGAGCAGCACTAACCTGTGTACCTTTCTTGTGGGTAACTTTTTATAAGCTATAGCTTTAGTTAATAGCTTATGCAATTTTTCATTTGACCTACGGGTGTCCCATGTGGGTGGGATTTTCAAAAACGCTCAGGCCCAAATCCACAAAAGGATTTACACAGAGATGATTGCACCCATAATATGTATTAGGGAGCAGAGCAGAAACCTGGCCACAATTTAGCCTGTAATCTAACAAGGATAAGGGAGAGGGTCTGCAACACCCTAAAAGTTCACCAGGAAATCTGCTCATGCTTATAGGTGTGAAATTGTTCTTGAGTATGGTCATGCCTCAGATCTGCTCCTACTAAAATGGAGTAAATTTGAGCATCAGGCAAGTGCTTTTGAAAAGGCCAGTATGAATATTTTCTTTTCCTTACTGTAACTTCCATGCTCTCTACAATATCTTTTAGAAAGAAGTACTTAAATTTTATTGTCAGGTAGACCACTTCAGTAGGAAAAATGTGTGTGGTTTTTATTTCAGTGTTTTGTTTTTCAAGTGAACTATTGAACACACACACACACGAGAATAAAAAGGATGATAAAAAGGACAGTAATACAATATCCAGTTTGGTCCCAGTGATGTTGGCTGTGCTTAATCTGAAGCTGTTGATAGTCTCTGCATGCAACTTGAGATCTTTGAGTACATCCTACCTTTTGATGCTGGCAAAGGACAGGCGTGGTATCTTCATATATGTCAAACACTAGGATAAATTTTGTCCTCCACGGGAAACAAGCCACAAGCAGCAGTGTGTCTTATGAATAAGCCCTTAGGGAAGCTGCTTTACTTCCATTTTTTCACCATCTTTTCACAAAGCCAAACCACCCCCCGTGGCATTTGGGCACACAGAAGACAGTTGCATTTGAAATGCCATAAACAGTCAAACTAAATAAATAGATGTGAAAAGCTGAATCCCTTGCAATGCCATGCTGAAAAAATAGGTGCCAAACTGGCAACTTCTGCATGAAGGCTCGATGCTGGCTTGCTTCCTCAGCCCCAGAGAGTTTCTGTTCAGTGTCTCTGAAGAAGTGCAAAGAGCAGGTTGTTCTGGCTTCATGCCTGTGGAGCAGGCAGCTGTGTTTCTGGAGGATGGTGTAGCGCCAGAACATTGCAAGCTAAACTTTCAGAGACATGTCCTGACCCCAGTCAGTGCCTGAATTTACCCTCCTTTGAGGGGGGAGAAAGTGCCTTTGAAGCAGTAGAAAACCCCAAGGCTCTTTAGAGCTCCTCAGACATTTGAGTGTAGTGGTAGCAGAACATTTTCACCTGGCTTTCACAAGGACAGGTAGTCAATGCAGTAAACCAAACTCAGGGTAAACTGAGGGCTGCAGAAACTGGAGAAAAGTCTTTGTTTGTCCTCTAGGAACAATGTTAGGGAAAAGCCCATAAATTTTAGAATTTCTAAATCTGAACACAGAGCCTCTGCTGGCTTCCAGGGAAGTGTCAACTGCAGATAATTAGCAGAGGCCTTAAAAGCATGATAGTGCTTCATTTTGAAAGCAATTTAATTTTATTTTGCTCACCCCTACAGGACAAACAAAGCAGGGTAATACTGTAGCTTGTTTAGTAGTATGATCTAAGAATATGATAATGCTGGAAGATGAAGTATTTTCTCTTAGACCAACTGTTTTAACTAGGGAGAAAAAAGATTTCAGGCACAAGTTCTCCTTAGTATACAAAAACTTTCCTCCAGATGTTGTTTTCTGCCAGTAGAAGATGGTTTTTTTCCCTTAAACTTTGCCTTGGAAACAAAGTGAGGTCTGAATTCTGTTGTAAAGCAAAATACTGGGTGATCTATGTCTACACAGTAAATAAGCACTAAAAATGTTAATTAGGAAAGCTGATGGACTCATGACACTTGCTAAGACTGATGTGATTTTAAAGTTAGTCAGAAGAGGTTTTTCCCCACTAGGTGTATTTTGTAGGCATAGGGATTTAAAGTCACATCCTTGCAGGAAGGATGATCCTCTGCATCACAGAGTACATGAATACTTAACTCCTAAGAGTGAAATATGGACCCTCTGGAACTGGATATAAGAGTGCACAGGTCTTGTAATAGCATGTTTATAATAAGGTGGAAGTTGGTATAGGGAATGAGAGAAGAGGAAGGTAAATTTTACTCTAAAGCATTTCCACCCTGGCTTCTTATCAAAAAGATTTTATGCAGCATGTCACTTCAAGATCTACAACCTTTTGTCGTCACTGATAAAGAAAATACCAGTTAAATGAAAGTAATAGAAAAATCACATTAAAATAATTTCAGCTACTTCCTACTTCATGGCATGACCTAAAGTGGGGCTGTTGTCCCTCAATGTCAAAATTGCCCTCTTTGTCAGATAAAACGCACCATTGACCATTTGCTGCAAAACAAGTGTCCTTGTTGGTTCTGGCATTCTGTTCCTTTAATGCTTTCTATTTCTTCAGTGAGAGGAAATCTGGGCATGATGCTTTAGTATCATACAATAGGGAAGTAGGTTTCATTTTAAAGGTCTCTTGTTTCAAGGAACTAAAATGTTTCTTTTAAGTGTTCCTTGCAAAGTCAGGAAAAACTATGGAAAAGTGACACGAAAGTACCATCTGCAGTCAGATTTAGGGTGAGTGTTCTCAAAAACTGTTTTGTCTCACACAAATATATTGTGGACTTGAGCATTATGTCCAAAAAGTTGATCAAGAACTGCTGAAAAAGGAACAGAAAACCTAAAGTAGGATAGTCTTCTAGATCCCTGAGTCCAGGGCAGGTACATTAGATTTCAGAGGCTGCTTTAAAGTCTAAGTCAGCCATTCTTAACCTATTTTGGCACCTGAACTAAAAGAGGACAGTAACACCTATGTCCTCTAACCCATTAATTTCCAGTTAGAGTTCATTTTAATCACAGCTGCCGCCAGAGACTCTTTCTTAATGCATTTCATTACTTTGGCCAACCTGAAGGGTTTCCCTTGGCACCCCCAGATGTAGGAGCAGTATAAATATATCCAGTGCTACAGTGATAAGCAAATTCTTTGCAATAACCTAGATCTTAGCATACGTGTGTATTCATACATAAGCAGTAAGGCATATCCAGCACAGCCTGAAGAGAGGACATCAGGTAACACAGCACAAGTGCAGAGAGCAAGTATAAAACGAGCCTTGATCAAACAGTTTCTACTTCATTTAGTTTTGTCCTGCTCTGACTGGTGTAACTTATAATTAGTCTCTGCCTGCAGTGCTGTGGTTCCAAAGAATGGTGGATTAGGGAGAAACTCTAGAATTTCTCCGTAACTTGACAAGTTATAACCTGAAAAGCTACACTTAGTCCATTAAAGATTTTTCACAGTGACATTTTAGTGCAGCTAGGGAAATATACCATTTATCATTTTTGAGCCACGGACAGTGGAAAGGAGGTTGCTGTGAAGAACAAAATAAAATAGATTACACATACAGAAGTGAGGTGAAGAACACTGATAAATATACACCACTGAATGTCAGCAAATGTCACTTGAGAAGCCATTTGCAGCTACCAGAACAGCCTTGCAAACCAGCAAAAGTAGCAAAACCAGGCAAAACAAGTTGGGTGTACTCACTTCCACATGAATAAGCAATAAACCTCTCTGAAGTTACACCAGAAAGTTGTTAAACTTGATAGATGAATCTTTTCCAAATTGCTCTGTCGCATATTGTATATGGCTACAAATGACTCTAGATGGTTTAAAGTGAGAAAGAGAAAGCAGTGCTGAGAATGCCACAACTGAAGCACTTTTGTTCAAACATTACTATTCTGCTTTGTATTAAAGGGACAGTATGAACAAAGAAGTGATTCATCACACCTCTTTTTCTTCCATAGGGCTGCTCTTTTTTTTTTTTTTTTTTTTTTTTGTCTGAACTTCATTGTCAGAACTATTGCATTACTACCATGTCTCATTTAAATACATTTGCCACTCTGGCAACAGGACTTAAATCAGTTTGGGTTTGGTAGGTAGGAACATTGCAAATAAAATCTTTTCTGCTGTAAGGCTTCCAATGGTAGCTATCTAGCATGCTATCTAAGTGTAAGACCTGCAAGACATCTGTCTTTTCAGCAGCATCTGAGTTTTTGATCCATGGATCAGCTCCGTTTTTGGGTTATAAACACGCTGACCTAGAAAAAGTTCTCCCTGTGAAAGTTACAATAATTGGGAGACAATATAAAGATTCCTTCAGATTTATTTTAATCTGAGCTGTCTGCAGCCTCTTGGATCACTGCTCATCATTGATAATAAAATGAAGCTCTTTGACTCAGAAAAAAACTCCCAGGAAAAAATAGGAGTTCTTAAAATTTCAGAAACTCTGCTTCTATATTTAACTTTCCATGAGATTCTTCCTCCCAAATTCTAATTTATCTTAGCAAAATCAGAGACAGCCTGCCTCATTTAGACTGTTATCCCCAGACATCACACTCATGCAAATTTCAGATCAGTTTTGTTTTCATTAGTGGAAAGTAGCAACATGGATCATATAAATGGGGTCATACAGGAACTCCTTTATTCAAAATATTTCATACATGCTAAGATATGCTGATTGTAGAACTATTACAGTCAAATTTCTCACCATATGTTCATGGAAAAGCTGTAAACAACCAGCCCTACATGGCATCCTAAAGGCAGTTAGTTTAAATCTTTGAAGAGAAGAAATTTCTTGTACTTACAGATCCTGCAGATGGAGTAAGGGCGAACCTTCCTTTCTTTGGCAGGATGTTTATACGGTGAATTTTCTTTGTACTAGTCTTCACTCTATTCTTGCAAAATCAAAAGTGATCCTTATTAGTCAAACCAAACCCTTTATTAAATTAAGTGTAAAGCCTGGTTTAGAAATTAACAATGAAAATCAGAAAACAAAGATTAAACAGATGGGTTGAACTTTCCTGAACTGCTGCCCACCCCCCTTCCCCCCAATTGTTTGAGAACTGAAGTAATCTTTGAGGCAAAACAGACATTTGACAGCATCTGTCATCCAGAAGTTCTGTAGATGTTGTGCTGCATCTTTGGTCCCGTTTTGAATTTCTCTGTCAATTTGGATAGACACAACAGAGTGCTAGGACTGGTGCTCACAAACTGAGAAGGCAAGGACCGCGTGGGATGTAACAAAAGCAAAAAGATCTATCAGTTTGTTACCTCATCATGAATATCAGTGTCCCAAAACTTCTCTTTTTTCACAGAAGAGTACAGTTTGGTGAAAAGCACACGAAAGCTTATTTATCATTTATGGTTGAAATGTAATGTGTTACATAATAATGTGCCTAACGGGTTTTTTAGAAATTCTGAGATATGGTATATTTGCACACACTCGTCTTCAAAACAGACAAAACCACAATTTCTTAAAGGGTATTTGAAAAGTAGAAATGCTCGGCCAAGGGGTTTTAAACAAATTCTTGAACAAATAGGCAGCACATGAATAAATATGTTGATTTTGTGACAAGCACTGAAAAGAAACTTCTGGTTAGCAGCCTGATTAACCTCATGAATGGTTTAGTCCTTCCTTCCTCCATCCTAAGCATGAAAGCTGCTCTCCACATCCCAGACTTGACCTAAGCTACTGAATGTGATAGAGAAGTGCCCACTGATGTAAGATCAGGCCTGGAACCTCCAGGCTTGACTCTGTAGGCCCGAATCAGCCCAAAGCCAACCTGTGCTTCCCCATGGCCAGGAGTCCTTCCAGTGCAGATGTTAAGGTACGTGCAAAATATTTGAACTGCTTAATCAGACAGACCTGGTCCTTTGAAAAAGGTAGAAATTTTGCCTGAATGAAAGAGCACAGGTTTTGCTTGGGTACAGATGGTAATAACAAAGGATCACAGTTTCTGTTATCAGTTTTTTTTGATTGAAGACATTTGTCTTTCTCAGTAAAACGAACAAATAGTTCTAAAGGGCAGGGGAAGAAGATTGTAATTTTTTGCCCTTTTTTATTGTAATGGCTAAACATTGTAATGCTAGCTAAACACAAATCCTTGTCTGTTAATAGGTTCCTCTAGTTTGTAATAAATAGGAATGCTAATGACTAAAATTTGGTATTTGGTATGCATTAGCTTTTGTAAGTCTTTTCTTTACAGGCTTCATTGACATTCAATATGGCAAGCTTCCTCTGAAACATATTTATAAAATAACTACAGTATAATTAAACCAACAAAGCCATCTTTTAAGTAAGCTTAATAGCTCAGTTTTTCACTCTGTAAATTTTTTATTTTAAGGAGGAAAAATAGTTATACTCAATTCTACTGTATATTTCATTTTGCATATAATATTTTCCTTTCATTTGCAATCTGTGCATATCTAATTCTTGACAACTGTGATTATTAATAAATGTGCATGAAAAACATGCTTCAGAGATTCTTCCACAAGAACATTTTTTGTTAATGAGAACTAAAACATATCTTGACAAAGACAATATAAGTAATATATATGTGTATATATACATATTTTAATAGCTAATGGTGGTGTAGTTAATACAGAAAAATGGATTAATACATGTGGCAGGTAATACTTGAAGTGGATGCTGTTTGATAAATGTAACTAAAAATATTTTAATTATATAAAAGCAATACGTAAATGAAAGCAATTATATTTAATTTCTCTTTCAGCTTGTGAGCATTTTCTGTAAGCTTTAATAGAGGGGAGAGCCTGTGCAGAAGGCTAATGGTATAGCCACTGCTAACATTACTCATTACAGTTTCTAAGCAGTACTTATTCTGAGGTATTTCTCTGGAAGACTACAGTGTTCTTCATAAGGGTACTTAGAGCCTGATAAGTCTAATTCATAATAATATCTACCTCATTCAGAAAATTAAAGTTTACAGAGTCCTCAGCAGTTTGAAAATTTTATACTATTTAGAGCCACGATCATGTTTATTTAAGGACAAGGTAAAAAGTGATAACTCGCATTAACAAGAAAAGTGGAACCTCATAGCTGTTTCTTAAATACTGTCCTCTACAGGCACAATAATATTGAGACCCCATTTACGGTATGATGAATAAAAACAGTTGACATCATTGTTATAATCTTTATTTAAAACTGTTACCAAGGTTACTAATTACCATCACTGTGTGCAACAGGTCCCTCTGAAGCAGTATCTTTACAGATGAACTATAATGTGCAGGACCATAATAAAAGGCATAAGGGATTATGCACAGGCAAAAATGCTGAAAATGACACAAACACATCTACATTATACAGTGCATCACTTTGCAAAACCTCCGCTTTCGATGCTGAAATACACAATGCAGCTTTTTGTTTCATTCTAGCGTTTAGAGAGATGTTAACTGCGCCCTGAAGTGGCTTCACAAACGTCGGGGAGCAGAGGAGGTAGGGGCTACAGTGACCAACAAAGCCTGCTGCTGCTGCTGGAAAATGTTCTCACGTCTTCTTCGCCCTTAGCGGGGTACCTGGCTTAGGGGAAATTCTGCCTCCATTGTGTGAAGCAGGACTGCCGGCAGAGAACGCGGAGCTGGCGGGGGCACGGCCCGCATCCCCGGGCTGAGGCCAGGCCTCCGGAGGGGGACCTCGCCCGGGGTGACAGGGCGGCCAAAGGGAACGCGGGGCGGCAGGTGACTCCCGCTCGCCCACCGGCCACCACCTCCGTCCCCCGCTAAGTCACTCCATCCCGCCCTCAACTTAATGACACAAATCCGGGCTCTTAAAGTCTTTGCGACTGATCGTACTCGCTCATTTATAAATAATGATCTCCATATAGATGCATAACAACAACATACCAGAAGTGTTTGGGGAGAAATCCGATTAAAGTCTATAGCTTTTTTCCCCTCTCTCCCGGAGCAAAAGTCTTGCCACAGGTCAGCTGCCACGGACGGCCCAAACTGCGGGGTCAAAGGGAAGAAAAGGCTCCGGGAGGGCTGCTTCCCCCCGGGAGGGGAGGGGGCTGCCCCCGGCCCGCTGGCCCTGCCGCCCCTTCCCTCGCCCGGCCAGGGACGGATGGAGGGAGGGCAGGAGGCTCGGCCGGGCATTTTGGGGGGAGGGAGCTGCCGCTCTGGCTGGAGCGTGAACTCTGCGCCAGGGACAGATTTCCCCCCGGCGCCAGCATCCCCGGCCGGGGCATGGGGCGGCCCCGCTCCGCCTGGACCGGCCCGGCCTGGGATGGTGGTGACGCAGGACCGTGCTTTCCTTTCCTCTTTCGGGCGATTTCGGGGAACTAGAAAAACAAACATCGTGCCGTTTCATGAAACGGTGGAGAAAACTCCGAAGGGAATGAGAGCGGGGCACATCCTTTTAGAGGAAGGACAAGGGTTCTCTGAGGAGGGAAAACAAAAGATGACAGTGGTGGCTGTAACCCCACCATGAACCAGGGACCTTCTGGCCACGCTCGGAGAGCTAACCTCCCCGGACTTCCCATTACCTCTCCATGACACTTCACTAATGCTCACACAATGGCCAACTAAGCAGTTTAAGTAAAGATATTTTAACCTGAACTAAACATTGTCTCCAGACAATAGGATGCAAAGCAACATCTGGTACCACACATAAACAATGCTCTGCAACAGCATATGCTCGACGTCTGGAAGTTTATGTCAACGCTAAGCAGTCGAGGAGGCTGTCACTGCTCGGCATGAAATCTTAATAAATGCCTGTTTGCTGTGTTTCCGAGATGAGCATCTAGGATCCTTCCTCTCAGGGCATCCTCTTCAGGTTGAGATTGCCCGGCAAGGCATCTTCGGACCCCATCCGCGCCTCTTCCCTCCCGCCCTAGGAGCAGACCACCAGTGAGAAATGTCACGGGGAGAGCCCGTGGACCGGCCTAGGGACAACATGGAGTTACTCCTTCCCTGCTGCGGCTCCGGCGGGCACGGCTCAGCCGCCGGCGCCGGTGGAAGTGGCGGACGCTGAATGGGAAACTTCAGGGAAGAGCTTCTTTAAAGAGGAGGCTCTAGGCTAATGAAACAACGGGAGGTGACTATTGCAAACAGCTGTTCCTCATACATATTTCATTATACAATCAGATAATGCGTCTTACCACCTTCTCAATTATTCACAGATAAACATTTTCAAGACGTTTTGACATCTGTCTTAGGGCCTGCTATTAATTTAGTAATCACTATGGTTAAAAATGTATGGGGACTGCACCTCACAATAACTCAGATTTTTCTTACGGGAACAGCTACCGTAAGTGCTCGCCCTAAGCAGCTCATCAGGTCAAAGAGAGCCTCGAGACGGAGGAAGCACAAAATCTCCTTGCAGCCCTCGGGATGCCGCTCTGGGGGGGCTGCGCCGGCTCCGAGCCCCGTCCCTGTGTGCCCGGGGCTGCTCAGTGCCGGGCCCCTCCCGGCGCCCTCCGGAGCTCTCGGGGAGAAGCGATGGGCGGAAGAAACCGAGGGGGGAAAGAGACGGGACCTTCCCTCCCTTGCAAGCCATAAAAACACCCAGAAAAATCGCTTCTGTCTCTTCCATGGGGCTCCGGGCACCAGCGCTCCCTCCTCCCTCGGCGGGCGAAGGGCGGTGGCCGCTGCCTCGGGCCGGCCCGGAACAGGACACCTGCCCGCCCAGCCGTGCTCTGCCAGCCCTCCGCCCAGTGTCCCTCCGGCCGGGGACAGCGGGGCGCCGCTGGCAGCTCCCGTGCCTTCGCTGCCCGCGGAACAAAGCCCGCGGGTCCCCGGCCGGGCAGCGCGACGCGCTCCTCCTTCCGGAGCGCCGGAAACTTGTGATAGCAAGTTTGTTTCGCTGCTGCTGAGCTGGCTGTAAACCCGCAATTCCTTACGAAGCCGCACCATCTAAAAACTGCCTCTTGTGTGTCTCTTCCCTGGCAGTTATCTCTTTTCTCAAAATAAAGCGCACACCACCCCCAAAACGCACTTGCACACGCACAGTACCAGTTGTTACATATGAGCATTAAAGGGCAAGTTAAACGAGCAAACGGGAGAATCAAGTCTCGATAACTCTTTCAGGCATTTTATTGATTAAATTAAGCCACTCAGCGCCTTTCCTCTCTCCCCTTCCCCAGGTTACCTCTTTTTAACCTCAAAATTCACACACAATCGGCGCCTTTCAGGACCACCTCCTCCCCTCCCATGCCCAGGTAAGTTGAAGGAAAGACTGGCGTACTTTCCCTTCCTGCTACAAAAGATCTTGATGGCAACAAGTTTCTAGACCTGCGGTCTCGCACAGTGATAAGGGGAATCTGTTTTGCAGAAGGAGCAGGACCAACGCGTGAGCCAGCCCAAAGAGAGAGAAATGGTATTTTTAGCCTGTCCGGACTCCTCTCCCCGTCCCGCGGGGGCATGGCCACCCCGAGCCTCCCGCGCGTGGGGAGCGCCGCTGCCCCCCCAGTTCCACCAGTTCTCAAATCCCTGGCCATCTCCGCTCGGTGCATCCCGGCAGGCACCCGGCTGCAGGTGGGTTTGCTCTAAAACCTCAGCCGGAGTCCCGGCCGTGAATTTCATTTTAATCGCACTGCCAAGAAAAGTGCCGGCAGCCAGGACTGTACACTCCCAGGCTGGGAGTGTAAAGGCCTTTCTGCCTCGCAGGTGGAGAAAAGCAGGGGAGCGTTTGGAAATAACCAGAAGAGGGGATGCTCTGTGAAAAGGAAACGAGAACTTTTAATGCTCCCTTCAAAGTATTACCCACATTTGAAGACTTTGCCTTCTGCTGAATGCTCTGTAAACAGCAAGAGGGTTAGTGGTGAGCTCTGAGCCTCGGGTTCAGATCTACCTGGAACCCATGATTTTAAAAGTCAGAAATAAGAGAAATCGGGCTGTGGATGTGCAGAGGCAAGACCCATCCGCCTCAGCGTCATTCATTATATTTTTATGTGAAGTGTCAAAAGCCTGCTGGAATCTTTCCGCCAGCCGCTCTTGAATTGGTCCTGCACTCGCTCAGAGCCGCTCTGTGCCGACCTGACTCTTGACTTCAGCTCTCTAAGTCCTTGTATAATTTCAACACTGTACTTGCGACTGTGCCCCGGCAGAGCCGTCCTGCTCCCTGTCCCTACCCCAGCCTCAAGACGTCCTTCGCCCTATTGATGTGTGCTACAGCCAAACAGGGCAAAAAGACGAGAATTGTATTCGACAGATGCTGCTCACTCGTGAATAACAGGTTCAGCGCATACGGTATCTCTCGCCATTATCCTGTAAGTTAATATCGAGTAGCAATAGCTGTCTAAATATCAAAATCTATTTATAGGGGATGCAGAGCTGTGACCTCTCCATCTGACCTTCAGGAACCGCAGGCTGGAAAACAGGGCAAATGAAGAAAGGGGGNTAAGACCAGGATTACAATGGAGATTCGTGAGTGGCAGAGCTGGGCTGGGCTGTCTTTGTTCCGAAATCCTGAGAGGACTTGAACCTTTAGGACGGCACCGGCCCTGCGGCCCAGGGGAGGAGCAGCTCTGTCCGGCTTCTCTGTGACCCTGCCACTATCGCGGTGTTCCTTCCTCCACGTCTGCACAGCTACAGAAGTTGTTGTTGTCTGGTTTTGGGTGGGGTTGGTTAGGTTTTTTTCACAAAAAAAAAAAAAAAAGGGGGGGGGAACAGACAAAAGAGCGCCTTGACTAAGGAGCAGGTCTCTGTGAAAACTGAGAGAGAGGAGAGCTCAGCCAAGTGCAGACCCACACCTTAGGAAATCATTTTGCACCGGGGGAAAGGCGTGTTGGGAGTATTTTATTTGGAGCCTCATAACCTTCCCAGCACAAAAGGGGTGTGCGCCGACGGAGCGAGGCTTAGGGAGTTTTCACAGTCCTTCCTCGGCAAGCAGTAGGATGGGGGAAGCTGGGCGCTCTCGGGCACTGATCGGGGGTGCCTGGGGCCCCCGGCAAGGAGAGCGGCGGGACCTTGAGCCGGGACCCCGTGACATCCCGTGCTCCCGGAGATCGCCACCCGCGCACCCCCTTCCCCATCGGGCTGGGAGGGAGAGGATGCTCCGTAGGGTCCCAGAACAGGCATCAGTGTTACAAAGCTCATCCCCTCGGGGAGAGTTGGAAAAGGGGGGATAGCAGGGGGGGCTAAGAAGAAAAGTATAACCCCAAAGTACAATTTTTTTTTGTTTGGATTTTTTTTTTTTTAATGGAGCCATCGAGTGCTCGTCCAGTCTGAACTAACAACTGCGTAAAACTAGACTAACTGCGCACCCGCCCTCCCCCCGCCCCAACGCCGGCTCCCGGCGGTAATATGGCGCCTGCGAGCGAGAGAAGCACTTTTCTCGGTGTTTAGCAGTTGAAATGTGCTCCCTGAAGGTCACACCAGGCGACGCGCCCCTTGGCTGCCGCGCAGGGCCGGGGCTCGGGCTGGGCCGGGCCGGCGGCAGCGCCCGCAGCCCCAGGCCGCCATCCCGCCGGGGACAACAGAGGGGCTCGGAGAGGTTCCCTACAGCCAAATATGCCCCGGCTCGGCTTTTTCCTCCCCTTTATGTTTCTGTGCCTACAAGGGAATCGTACCCGGCTTCCCTCTCTATCTCATTAGAAAAAAAAATTGAAATCCCCGAACAAAACACCCAACAACCGACCACTTAAACCAACCCTGGGCTCCGAGGGAGTTATTCCTTGTGTCTGGAAATTAAAAGGCTCAAATCTCCTACGTGACCGTGTTGAGACACGGGAGCACTGTTCGCATCTACTTTAAAGCGCCAGTCCCTGTTGGTTCGGAGGTCGGAGCTACTGTTCTTCAGTAAGAGAGGTGTAGTTCAGGAGGCAAACTCTGTCCCCGGGGGGTGTGCAGGCTCTCTTGCTGCCGTCTAAATGCACCTACCAAGGGAAAAGAGAGGCAGGGCTGCTCACCATGCTGCTTAAATGTTCTCTTCTTTCTGCTACCGGGGGCTAAGCAAGGAGCAAGCTTCTCTAGCTATCCGAATAAAATTGGAAAGATGATTAAAAAAAAAAAAAAAAGGTATTCGTGACATTTGCGTCCCACTTGAGAAAAGTGTCTGGGGAAAAAAAGGGTCTCCCAAACTCTTCCCAACAGGCTTGGTAATAATCTCCTTTTAAATCTTGAGTCTTGCTACCACATTAGTCTCCGTGATATTGCATTCCAAAGAAAATAGACTGGGTATTAGAAGAGGAATCCCCTCTTCCTAATGAATATTTACCCTGAGGTCATTACATCCGTAATGGTCCTTGCTAACTTACCTTGCTCCCCTCTTTCTCTGCTAGAGACTGGGATTTCAATCACAATGCCCTCGATTTTAAAGTGCCGTGTACCATTTAATGGCGGGGTGCAGGAGAGGTTAGAATATTATTGACTTCATGCAATATATAAGATGGATACATTTAAGACTTTTAACTTTTTGTTGCAATGACACGCTGTATTTTTATGAGATACCTATTATGCAGACAGAACCATTGTGCTGTAGCTGCCTCACAGTTACTGGATCGTTTCTATCAGATGAAAGATTTTGAATAGTTTTCTTTCAACAATGCATCCTTTTGGTCTTGATACAAAGAATGTAGGCATGGTATACACTTAAACAGCTCTGTCACAGAGCAAGATTAAATAGAGTATGTATCGAATCCTGTCTGCAGTATAATACATACAGGGAACAGAATGGAGCTCCCTCCGCCGCTGAAGGAGCACATTAAGGTCTGATGTCCTGGGAGCATCTTCCAGATTTCCCTTATCTCTGATATTTCGTTAAGCTGTTAAAAATCTTTATAGACGAGCTTTAAAATCGGCTGTTTCTGGCAGAAACAGCGAGTTTGATAACAGTCTTTTAACAAAACCTATTGCTGGCGCTCCACTAAAGGGACAAGTTGCGCTCTATCTAGTCCCCTATCTCGGACCCCTCTCCTGTCCTGGGAGGACTGCTTTTTCCTGCCCCGTCGGAGAGGCGAAAGAGGGGCAGGGGTTCAGCACAGCCCCTGGCGTGCGTGTGCCCACCCCCCGTGCCCACCCGCGGCGGCAGCCCGGGCCGGGATGCGGGAAGGCGGTGCCCGCGGCTGCCGGTGCCAGGCGCGGGGGGCTGGGGGTGCAGCCCGGGGAGGCTCCGCGCCCGCGGCTCCCCCTCCGGTGCTCACTCGAGCGACTTGACCAAAGTGCACGTGCTGAGCCCAACTTCCCTCTCCCCAGCTTTGTGCTCTCCGCTGATTGAGTCCCCATATTAAGCTCGAGATCCTTTCTAAGCAACTGCTAAGAAGTCAAGAGCATCCTTGCTTGCTTTCTCTCCGTGGCCTTTCATGCCCTCAATTTGTTATTCTACTGACACTTTTCTTAAAGTTAGCGCCTAGCATTGAAACATTAGCAACAAAAGCCCTGGAAAATCTCTCCCTCCTCAGCTCTAAATCCTCTAATGGGTCTGTGCGTGTCGAATTTTTATTTGATTTCCAATAATCTCTAGCACTTCAATATTAAACCTACCTCAGCCCAGTGCCTCACCTATGGGGTATTTTTCAGTGTTGCTTTGGAAAGTAGAGATGCTCAGATTTCCTTCCACGTGCACCCACTAATTTATAAATGAGTGTATACAGCTGTCTTCGTGTATATCTGTGTCTCTATATCTGCAGTAACGCTTTCATTTTGTGTCAAAATAACACATCCTGTCACTCCACGCCAAAAGTGTATTTATCAAATGAAATAGCACTGCAAGCTGCATCTTCTCTATCAAACCTTCATTTCTGTTTTACCCAATTGTTAAATATCTTTTCATTTCCTTTCCTATTTTAAAATATGTATTACAGTAATTGTTACTTGGAGGTCTTTTGTATATCTATAGCTCCTTTGATTCCTATCTTTTCCTTTCTTTTAATCTTGTTATGCGAAATTATATACACATTTCTCAGGAAATCCAAGGAGCATAACTTTATTTAGTAAAAACCTCCTAATCCTCGAGTTTTGCGGCAACTACCAATTTTTAAAGTACACGTTCCTAACCCATGGGTTTTCTTGAATGAAGATCCCTAAGTCCTCTTCACTTTATTACACGGATTTGGTGAAATGATTCTTCAGGCTCTCTAATTTAAATAAGTTTTAGTGTGAACTAAGAATGAACATTATCCTCTAACCTGAGGTCAAGTGAAGGGTGATTTACATGACAAAGAATAATTCCCATTTTGTCCAATATGAAACAACTTCACCTTCGGCATCATTAAGAAGAGTTTAGCACTTTCAGGGCTTTGGGGGTTGGGGTTTTTTGGTAAATAGTTGGCTATGTATAGCGCAATTTCCCTTTTATAAATCACAATACAAAGGCTGACTTCTTGTGCTCTTTAATTTCGACATTATTTTTATAGTCTTAAGTAGAGTGAATTCGCACCTGCTGGTATTTAAACTTTAACATATTAGCTGGGAAGGACTTATCAACCCAGCGCACTGCCTCGAAACAAATTAACAATCTTCATTAAAGGGGGAGGGCGGGGGGATGTGACCATTTAAGAGCTGTCCCGGATCTCTCCGATCTATACAGGTTCCGAGTGGATTATTTGGGGTCTTTATAGCAGCAGAATTACCGCTTTACTCCCCCTCCCCCAAACACATATTCGCTTCCAAATTTCTACTTCTCGCCCGGCACTTTAACCCTCTCGATACTTTCTTCCCCTCCGCCTGGAGCGATGCCCTGCAGAGGAAGGTTGCGAAAAGGCAGGGGCAGCTCGACTGAGCTCCCCGTCTCAGCCTCGGCGGCCTCCCGCTCCCACCCCACCTTCCTTTAAGAGCACTTCCCCAAAAAAATCAGGTCATGCTCTTGGTGGTTTCTTCTCTCTCTTTTATGGTCACTTTGAGCTGAGCTTGCTCCCTCTTCTCGTCTTCCTCACATTCACATACTCACACGCACACTACAGGAGCCCGTGAGGAAGTGATCTTAATCTAAATATCAAACTTACCGTCCGGAGGATCCTGCCTTGGGAAAGTTCTGCTCTGTTGGGTCTCAGAGTTAAAGAAACCACCGTCATCCCTCATTAAGAGCTCAGGTCTTGGGGAGAGGGACTGCTGGCGGAGGGCCACGGGAGGGGAGCTGAGCTCCCCGGCTCTGCCCGTCCGGCGGTGCCGGCTCCGCGCCCCGAGGGGACCCAGACCCCCCTTCCCCGCATGCGGCTCCGGCGGTCTCGGGACGAGGGCGCCCCGGGCAGCGGCCCCAGGATTTCTCCCGTGGACACAGGCGTGCGCACCTAGCCGTGGCTCCGTGGGGGGATCCTTGTGCTCATTCACCTCAAGAATTGAACTGGAGCACCGGCTCTGCCCGGCCGCCAGTTTCCTTGCGGGGGTAGAGGGGTGGTCGTGTGCTTGTTCACAGCTACACCGGGAAAGTGGGAGCACTTCGTGTTTACAACCGGCTCCGGCTTGTATTGGTGAGATGTAGTTCAAGCAGCGCTCCTGTGTGTCGCGGGCTCTTAACTGGAGCTTTGCTCAGTCATTGAGAGCAATAGAAAGTATATGGAAATCAATATATAGACAGTGTGGAGGGCAGATAATGGATTCGAGTCAGTGAGTGTTATAATCTGCATTATGGGCTTCCTATTGTTTAGACTGAGCACAAATTTCCAAAGGGTGAAGTGTTGGGTTTGGGTTCCCCCCCTCCTTCTTCTTTTTGGAGGGCTTTGTGTGTATAGGGGGAGGGGAGTGTTAAATCCTCCTGCCACAATTATCAGAGTACACCCATTCCCCCCTTCCCGCCCGCCCCATCTGATTTTAAAGGTAGTGCTTTCACGGCGAAGCTAATGACTTTCATTTAATTGAACATGCCCTGATGTAGCGGATTGTTCTCGCAGCCCTACGCCTTTGTTGCTTTTGGGGGGAAATAAAGCTAATCAAACCTTTTGTCACGGCCAAATTCTCCCTCAGGGTCTCCCAAACATTTGTTTGAATAATTCACCTCAAGAATTGAAAATACTAATTGATTTTAAAATGCTAGCCCGGAGGGACGGGGAGGTGGGGGGTTGGGATGGGGGGAGCCTGGAAATTAGAGGCGAAGAGCAAACGTCTACCTGCCAGCAGCGAAGCCTCCGCAGTCGCTGCCGTCGCCGGTAGCCACGGCCGGGCTGAGCCCCCCCGCACGTTGCGGTGCCCCCGCCGCCGCCAGCCTCACTCTCCGCTCCGTCTCCTCCCTCGGCCTCTTCTCCCCCTCCCCACCACCAAACTGCGCCTGGTCACCTTGGTCTCGGATTCTCCGCTAAAGTGCCGGCGGTGGCAGGGGTGGGCTCCGCCGGGCGGGGAGGGGATCCCGGTCCGGGCGCCTCGGCCCCATTCAGGGAAGAATTTTGATGCGATTCATTAGAAGTAACGAGTTGACATAAGGTAAATCTACATCGAGGGGGCCTTTCTTTGAGTGCATGGGGAAGCTTCATTAACCATCGCTAACAAGGCGTGCAAATGCTCTGATTGGGCAGCTTTCTTGTAACGCCAAGGCCTTAGCAGGATGCCCACCTAATGAGGGTCACTACAAGAGACTGATAAAATATTCAAATTTTCCGTCGCACCAGGAACTTTGTACTAAAGGAGAAAGTTGAGACAACTGTGTGCTTGTTTACCTTGGGAAGGCACACTCGGGGGAGAAGGCATCTAGCTCTGACATCTCCATCTCCCAGAGAAGCCTCGAGCTGGATGGTCCCTGCTTTATGGACGTTTATTTGTTAAATTCGTCAACAGATATTCCCCCGCCTTCTCTCCCTCTCTCCCATTCTAATTGTGTTTCTCTCGGATTTAATGTGCTGATTAATAAATAACCTGTCTGCGAGGTTCCACACTTTTTTTCGCTTTTCTTTTCTTTTCTTGAAGAATTATTAAAATCAGCCTGATGGCTTTAATGATACGTCAATCATTTCAAAGTTGCAGCTTGTTGCTAATATGTCAGACTCTGTACACATCATCGCTACTTTCCTCGCTTCAGCGTTTAAAGCCTGTCCCCTCCTCCCTCCTAATTTGTTTCTTCAAGTTTTCATCTCTAGGTTACGATTTCTAATTAGAGCTAAGTATTTCACTTAATATTTAATTTAGACGCCCAGCACATATATCATACCTAGATCAGTCAATCAAGTGTCCCTTGTTGATAATGCTACATCATTAAGAGTTGTGTTTAATTCAGAAGCAAGCGACTGGGCGGCTGCTTCTGTTGCAGAGCAGGTAACTTTCGACTGGCGGGAGCTGCCAGCAGATCCAGAGGGATGGGGGAAAGCAGTCCAGCCCAGCCGGGAGGTGGCTGCGGCTCCCTCACCTTCTCGGGAAAGTTTTCTGCTTCCCAAGCCGTCATCTCACCGCGGAGGAGAGCTGCATTCCTTTTCTCACTTTTTAAAAATAAAGTAATTAACAAATTGTTGGTATTTCACGTTTCCCTTATCCAGCCTCCGTGTTTCCGCAAAATAAAGCGTGGGAGGGGTCCCCGGAAGTTTATCTTGGAAGCCGGAGCAGTATTTTAGACCACTAATTAAACACCCTCTCGACTTCTTAAGCCAATCCAAGCAACTAAAAAAATTTCACTTGCCACTTGTTTGTTATCAGGACCGGTACAGCACACACGGCATCCACAGGGCTCTGTTACGGGAGCCGGATGGGCCACATCTTACACACCCATCAAATGCGCATTCATTTAGCCCAGGAAAACGTGACTAAAGAAAGAGAGGAAGAAAGAGAGAAGGATGGAAAGAGGAAGATACATAAATATGTTTTTAAAGACAGTATCCTTGCAAAAATTGCCAGCGCTTGCCTCTAAAGACTGACAAAAATCTAGTTAAATCGTTATATTAATAATAGAAAAAGCCTAACAAGACCAACGCGATGGGTTCTCCTTTACCTGCCCCGGGCTTTCCCTTTCTCCCCCCCTCGCCTACTCCCTCGCCGCGGCCGCAGGGCTGCATTTTCCTCTCGCCGGTACCTCGACCGCTACGCCCCAGCCCCGTCTGAACCTCTGCCTCCCCCGATAAAAAAAAAATAATCAGCGCTTGCAAGCGTCGACTGAGTCACTCCCGAGTCAGGATTAAGGGGCACTAACTAGGCAGCAGAAAATCGCAGCCTCCTGGGAGCGACCATCAAAACAAGCACAGAAATAAAAGAGCTTCTCTCTCTGCTTCCCTTCCTCTCCCCACAAAAGTCCTCCAGGTTGGCGGCCCGACACACACACACGCAAGCACACACACAACTTCGCAGGGCTCCCTCCGGAAGAGAGCACTGGCTTGCCCAGGTTTGTTTAGGGGAGGTTTTTGGGGAGAAGGGGAAGGTTGCTCCCCTATCCTGCAGAGCCACATGTCATTCTAGCAGCTGAAACAATAAATCATGCGGGACCAAGTAAGATTGACTGGAAACGGACGGCAGGTTCCCCGGCCTGGAGAAGACGGCTATCGCCAGCGCAGGGGGACCCCGCCTTAGGCGGCCCCGGACCCCGGGCCCGAGCGCGGGGGTGGGGAAGGGCCGGGGGGGANCCGGCGGCGGCGGCTGGGCGCCCGGCGGGTCCGGACTCGGCATTAGCCGATCCCATTGACAGTTTGCAGCCAGCAGCTGCAGTCATTAAAAGCCATTTACACCCTGGCCTCCTCACACAAAGCTGGAGCGCCAACAATTATCTGCTTGCACATTTCAGGACATGAGAGTGTGTCCCTAACAGGCTTAGGGGAGCGCTGAATCCCCGGCCGGGCTGGGCAAGCGCAGGTCCGCTCCCCGAGGTCTGG
>VZRF01001455.1:532261-576031 GCA_013396875.1 Vireo altiloquus
TTTTTTAGTCCAAGTGATGGTCCAGCCAAGATGCAATTTTCTGTTTTTTTGTTCCGCAGACAATCATTTTATTCGTAAGCACCTTTTTTTCTACACTTCTGTCACTGCCTGTGTGGGTACTGGTTATAAATGTGGAAAAAGAATAGTTATGACTGTAACAGATTTTTATTTTTATTTCAAAATTTTATATGAATTATGTATATCTTAATGATGCGGTCATTTTCCCAGTTTGTAATATATGTGTAGAAATGCTTGTATATGATATTTGCTCTCCTCTTTCTTTCTTCCTCCCCTCTCTCTATCTCCCTCCCACCCTTTCTCTCTCTCTCCTTTTTATTTTCCTTGACTCGGTGTTCCTTGCACAAACTTGGCTGTCAAAATCTGACGTGCTAGGTTTTCAAAAGGGACCTCAGCGATAGAAAAAAAAAAAAAGAAAAAGAAAAAAAAAGCTTAGGGTGCAACTGTAGTTATCTTATGCAAAGCTATTTTGAGTATTTCATAGCAGCTTTGGGGGGTCTCTTCTTAAACTCCACGTAGGACGCTTAAACTATTGTTTCCTTAACTGCGTGTTTATCTATATGTACAAACTTTCTAAATCAAATACAGTATTCCATTTTCTTATCTACCCAGCGATGTTGGTGTTTCTGTCCGCCACGGAAAACCACTCCTTCCCCGTGGGCTCCTCGCCCTGCGCTCTGTCCCGCCGCGGGGCGCGCAGCGCTGCGCAGTCCCTGCGCCCTTCCGGCCCCCGCCTTCCCCGGCTCAGTGGGACATCCCGGAGGGATTTTACAGGGACGAAGCGACCCTGCGAGGAGGCTGCGGGCGGCAACGGGGACACAGAACTGCGATAGCGGCGGCGACGCGGGCCACGGCCGTGTCCCTCCGTGTCCCCTCCGCCACCGGGGGCTCCATCTTTTCCCCCCACCCCGATCACTTTTTTGTGTACTGCGAGCTAAAGAGCTTTCCCTGACCGCCGGTCTGCAAGGACGGCTGTCTCCAGAGAGCGGTTAAGACATTTCTGGATTTGTTTTGTAGCTTTAAATGAAAACAAAAACAAAAACAAAAACTCCTCGCCCTTAACGGGTTGCGGCTCCTCCCCTCGAATCCGGAGTATATTGTAATGTGCTGAAAGAAGCCTTTATTTGCATGACTAACAGTATTTCAGCATCTTTCTTTTTCCCCTTTTTTTTTTTTCTTTTTACTTAAAGTTTTGCCTTGCCCTGGGCAGATTATTCAGCCGTGAATTAGCAAGAGGTAAATTCTAAACTTGTTTTTACTTGAAAATACAATTTTGAATATTACCAGGGATTTAGAGAGAATCGTGCCTGGAATTTCTTGACCATTTCCAAACTAATATGGACTTCCTATCTACCTTTGTGTTTCCCGAGTCCTTTCTCCCTCTTCCCTCCTCCTTTTTTTCAGTGAAGTCCGAGCTAGGTCTATGGAGAGACATGAGAAGTGCATGGACTCTTCCCCCTCCTCTCTTCCCCCCTGCCTCAAGAGGCTACCTGTAGATTTGGGAGAACCGCCATAGGGCGCGAGATTTTAGACCAAGCCACTAACGAGTAATTTTAAGGAATAAGCTGATGTGTGAATACGTTCATACACCTGAGGTTCCCCTGAGGAAAAGCCGCGCGTGTGCGCGCAGCGAGTGCGTAGGGGACACGTCCCCGCGTGTGACGGGAGCCACGGCCGGGAAGGACACGCACGGCCCGGGGCAGCGCCCGGCGTGCTCCGCGGCGGGGTCTTCCCCACGGGCAGCTCCTGCCGTGCCACTGGCCCCTCGCCAACACGAGTGGGGAGTTTATACAAAATAAACTCCGGTTTTACGAAACTGAAAGGGACGGGAATCGCCTGGGGGCAGACACACAACACGGTTCCCGTGTTCCGCGTGGGTGGTGTGATGGACCTAGTTCTTCCCCTCCCCCATGAGGCTTTTTGAAGGGAGAAATATTACCTAGGAGGGGATAAAAGGTTCCCCAGTGGCCGGCACCCTCGCAGGGTCTCATGCTAGAGCTTGGGCTGCTTTTTCTCTCCCCGCCGGCAGAGAGTCCGCGGAGAGGCCTTTAGAAGAATAAACTGGCTTTCCAGTCACCCCCGGGTTTGGGTAGGAAGATCTTTGATGTGGGTGCATTGTTTTTAAGGGCAGTATTTCTGTTCCTCTCCGGCAGTAGTGTCGTTCTCACCCAGTAGTATTTTTAAGGGAATTTAATACCTGAAAGGGTTCAGAGGCGTGAAAGTTTGGCACTTAATTTTTTTATTTCTTTTCATTTTCGCGTCTCTGAGCCACAGCTAGAAGGCGTCAAGCCGGCAGCAATAATCTACTTCAGCTCAGCCTTACACTGATATGTTTGTATTTTTATTCCCTCTGATTATGCCTCCCGAAGATTGCCCCGCCGTGACGTTGCTGTTAGGGGAGACCAGAAATCGCCCTTAGCCTCGCCCCACCAGTACCTGGCCTTAAGCTCCAGCACATCTTAAGCTTAAGGGTAGGGGCTTTCCTCCCACGCCATTTGTCACCCCCATCCCCAAAAAGTTGCTCCTTTGGTAGGATGCCCAGCCGAAGCCCGAAGGAGGAGCTGCCCCAACCGCGCTGCGGGTGTTCGCCTCTCCCGGGAGCCGGCGGGGTTTGTGGGGGGAGAGGACACACACTCATCCGGGGGAGCTGGTGCCTGCATGGTTTCGGGGTGCCAAGGGTGCAGCTAATGATACGCCGTTTCAAAGCCGGGCTTCGTAATGGATAAATGATGTTGTTTTAGGATTTGCATAAAAAACCTGAATGGCTGATTGAGGTGTAAATCTATGAAAAGCTGCATTTAAGCCTTCTCACCCACTAAGTCCATCTGCCCCGGGAAGATAGGGCCTATCGAGCCCCGCCAAACTGGAGGGCTGCCTCCTCCCTGCCTCTGGCCCAGCATTATCCACAGGCCCTCTCCAGCATTAGTTTATTATCCGTGCCGAGCCCGGCCGCTGATTAAGATGAAATTACTCGGAAACTGAAGTGCGCCTGATCAATATTTAAGAGAAAGCCGGAGGACAGGAGGCAGATGGCCGGAGCCCAGCAGCCCACCGGGTTGCCTCCCCAGGAGCCGGCCGGCCCCGCTCCCTGGCCCGCGCCGTCCCGCACCGCCGCCTCTCGCCCACCGCCGCGGGGGCCCTGCCCCGCCCCGCCCGTCGGAAGTCGGGCCGAGACCAGCCGGTTCCGGAGCAGTTTGGAGGCGATAGTTAACCCCCTCACCGGCCACCCCTCGCCTATAACACTGCCTTCATCCCCAACTAGCTCCGGTTTGCTGATCCACCAGCGTGCGTGCCACCCGGCGTGGAGGTCTGGGGACCACCGACGCCACCTGCCTCCCTCCTTCCCTCCCTCCCTCCCTCTCTCTCCGTGGTAGCTGCCCGAGCCCTTTAGCATGGCTGGGGGTCCTTTGTGTGCCTGCTGGGCCATGGCTGCTGCTGGCCCTCCACGGTCAGGCGTGGGCTTCGGTCACTCCAATCTCTCTCTGCCTGATCAATTACAGCAGCCTTTTCGAGAGACTTGAATCTGCTTGCCCGTTGCCCTTAATTTTTAGCATTCCCAGATGAGGTTACTGGCCCGGCCCGAAGTGAAAAGAAATGTGGACGTTGGTGCCCTGGTACTGCTCTGATTTCCTCGGTTAGCTGAGCACAACTTTCTATTCGTGTTTATTCATGCAGTTTCTTATTGAGCTCCACATTGCACTGGCCTGGATTCCGTGTGTAGGGAGAGGATAGACAAACATTGCCTTTTTCTAGAGCACACACACGCACGCGGGTGTGCAGACTGACACACACCAGCACACGCACACACGCACGGGCACAAAATGCAGAGGGTCTGTAACCACACCACCACTCTGCAGAGGGCCCAGATACACAGAAGTTTGCAAATTGTGTATAAAAAGGAGAGAAATTAACCAAATCATCCAGCTGCAAACTGACCAAGGGATGGAGAAGGCAGGGAGGCGGGTATCTGTGTGTGTCTCTGTATGTCCAAGAAGGAGCTGGGAAGGGAAAGCACTAAGGATAATACCAACAATCATGGTAAATATTCTCTTCTAGCATGGTAATGACAAAAGGCAAGGGCTGTCGGGTTATAGCTGTGATTAAATGATACGAAAGGGACGGATTTGTGTTGCTGTGTCTGGAGGAAGGACGGCTGCGAGGTTTTGTTTTCAATGCTGCTCTTTTTTATTTTGAAAACAAGGTGGTTTTAGACCAGGAAGCTTCCAAGCAGTTTGGCACCTCGCAATTTGCAAGAGAAGAAAGATATTGAAGAATATTGAATAAAGTGTAGATGTAAATACCTCCAAGTGCATGGTTAGAATCACCTTGCTGTAAGTGATGCGAAGTGGCAAAATTTTTTCTCCCTGCCACAGACAGGTCCTTTGCTGAACAGGTAGAAAAAGTAAGATGAGAATTACACTAAAAGTCAAGATTTACAGCATCTAAATCTGGACTACGACTGACTTTAATTCCAGTCCTAGTTATTAGAGGGAAATTTAGCTATTATGCAAATATTCAGTTGAGTTTGTTGTTTTGAGGTTTGTTGTTGGGGCTTTTTTGTTTGTTTGTTTGTTTGTTGATTGTTTGGAGGTTTCTTTTTGTCCCTGTAGAAACATCATTTGGGAAGTTCATTTAATAATAAGGTCAGTTAAAGAGTATTTTTCAGAATTGCTTTCCTACTGGATTAACCTCTCTGGCAATATCTGGCAACAATAAAGTTACGCTGCAGTTTACCAAAACTCACCAATTTCGACGTGACCTGGAGGAGGGTGTGTAATTGCGTGGGTGTGTGTACGTGTGGGCAGGGGTGAACCCACATATCCACAGAGCGTGGCTGGGTGTGCGCACTCGCTGATGGGGTGGGGCTGATGTATGCAATGTCCACGCATGGAGAGGCATATATATGTGTACACACATATGCGTGTTTTCAGATTAAAGGAGCTCTTGTAATATCTTGTAGAACACTAAATATTCCCTTTTAATATCTAAATAGGTCAGTAATACAGTTCAATAACATTGGAGGTGTCTGTATATTCTCTCTCTTCAGTCTGTGATAAAACATTCTTTAAGACTATTGGGATTTTACACTGTAATTCTATTAAATAGTAATTGAAGGGTCGCGAGAGGCTATGATACAGGATCAGCAGTGTGTAAGCCATCCGTTTGAACTTTAATTTGGAATCATAGGCAGATGGGATCACGGCCTCTTTGTGGTGCTTGCAGATTTAAAACTAGCCGGCACATGGAGGGGAAAAAAAAACCTGCAATGCAGATTCATTCATTAAACATGAAAGGATAGTGCTAGAGAGGATAAACGTTTAGACGTCTAGGTAGATACAGAAATATACTTCACTTCCCTCCCTTCGCTCCTACCATTACCCCCAACTATCTCAGTTACTGATTTTCTATTGTTATTGCAAATAACTTTTCCTTATATCCCCAGTGGGGATAAGCGTACCTGAATGACTTCTTTATACCTGCATCACAGTCTGTCTGTGAAACTTTAATTCCACTTGCAGCCAGGAGGGAAGCCAGATTTATTTATTTGTTTATTTATTTACTTTTTTGCTGCCTCTGCCTTCTTCCTCCTTGGATCCTTTTAAAGCTCTGTTGGAAAGATTGCCATAGCCAAACCCCGCTACATAGGTGACACAGCAGAGAAGGAGCAAGCTGTTTTCTAATACGGAAAAATTAAATTTAAAAAACCCGATAAAGGCCAAAGAGAAAAGGTGTGGTATGAATTGATCTGCGTAGGCCGGGAGGAGAATGATAATAGCCACATTCTGGAGGGGGAGACGTGGGTTCTGCTGCTGCATGTGGCGGGGAGCTGCTGAGAGTGGCCGAGCTGGCGTGGGTGTGCGCCCGTGGGTGCGTGCCCGTGGCTGTGTGTTGGTGAACTCTTAGGACCCACGTTGCAGTTCCACCTTACGTGAAAACAAAAGACTTTCCAACTGAAAGAGTCAAATCCGCCCCTCCTCCTCTCTTTCCTGGCTGTATCATATTAAAAAGGAGCTTTCATTGTTTATTTCTAAATATTTGTGAAGCAGACAGTCTATGAGTTAACCTAATTAACACATCCATACTGTATATTAGTGGACCAAACGGTACGACGAATTTCTAATGCGATGGTTGAATGTGATAGTCATTTCTGTGTTGCAGGAGATTACAGCAACACTGGAGCATTTCCAGATTGTAGATGGTTTTAGATGTTGAATTTCCAGATGAGTATTTACCATCATAACTAATTTAAGACCATTATTAAATAGAAATTCTCAGCAGGGCTCTTTAATGATGGAACACGTTACTAATTACAGAGTTTACGCTCTGTTTTGGCTAAGCAGTCTAGAGGGATGGGATTGTGCTCTGCATGCAAAGCCAATATTACTAACGAGGAGGCATCATACCCCTAACATTTCAATCATATTATTAAAGAAAGCCACTTCTTGCCTTATCTGCGCGAGGAGATAGCAAGAGCGTTTTGTTTACCGGGCTCCTGAGCTCTGAAAAGAGCTGGAATGGAGAGCGGGATCCCTCCCCTGCCTCCCCCTACTCCCAGAGGTCTGGCCACAGGGGGGACAGTGCAAGAGGGACCCCCCTCCGCCCCCGCCCTGCCGGGGCTGCCCCGCTGCCCCCCGTGTCCGCAGCGGGCAGGCTCTGCCCCGCACTCGGCGCCGGGGGAAAGCGCAACAGTGAGGGCTTAAGTGGAGAAAGCAGAGGGGGGCTGTTCCCCGTTCCCCCAAAAGTCACGGGCACAGATGCGCACACATCGGGCAGCTACACAGAACCGGTGTGTGCGGGGAGATGGGTACAAACAGTCAAGTGAGTAAAGGGAACCTAGTAGGGAATTTTGGTGTTCTCACTCTCCCTCACTCCTCTGCTCCCCGGGCAGCGGCCGCTGCGTTTTCCCCAGAGGCCTGGACGACACTCCCGTCAAAGCCCGCGGAAGCAGATCTCCGCTACGAGGTTTGTATTAAACTGGGAAGATGTGTTCGGGGCTGGGAGAGAATGACCCCGGTGGGAACGGGGGAAGTGGGACCCCGGGGGTCCCGTCTGGAGGAGCCCCTCTTCCCACGTCTCTGTCTCCTGGGCCATCCCGCACGTGCGGGACAAATGCCCGTCTGCCCTAGCTGTCTTTGAGATTACAATACCTTTGGAGACAGAAAAAAAAGTGGATCTGTGGCTTGTGTACTCATCTCAGGTGTGGGCCACCTAAAACTGCATTTAGTTTTTGTGATAATGGCAATTTTCCTCTTACCCACCGACTTCCTGGCCCTCCTCCTTCCCCTCTTCCAGGTTACGGAGCACACTGTTGTGTTCAGACCTGGTGTCACTATGGCATTTTTGTTGCCCTTGAAAGGAGGACAGACGGTTCTCAGCCTATTTTCATTCTCGCTATCCATTAATGTATTTGATCTGGACGATTAATAAGTACCGAGGACAGGTTTGCAATAACCTGCTATTACGTTCAGTGTCAGTTCTGCTCGAGTAAAGACTTTTTGGATTGGCTTGCTCTGCTTGTCTTAAAAAGGTGCAGTATCCATTCTCTGTACAGATGAGATGCACATATGTGCGTGTAGAGAGAGACAGGAACACAGAAACACGTTTTCTCTTTATACACATATGTATCTGCAAGAACAGTTGGATATATTCCACATATCCCCTCGCCAAGCTGGCCTTACAGAAGACGAAAACCGAGGAGGCATAGGAATACAAGCCAATGGCCAGAGGTTCGATAGGTTTCCCCCTCTCCTATCTTAAAGAACCTTTTTATGCCGTCTAAACAACAATCTAAACATAAAAATCTTCAAATGGATTTGAAGGAAGTTAAATTGTCTCCCCCCACTGTGTGCTTGTGAGAGAGTCAGACTGTGTTAACTTCTAAATGGATTCTCTCAGTTTGTCTACTTATGTGTTTTACTGCAGCGTGTCTTGTTCGATAACGCAGGATGTGGCACTCGGTGAAAATCCGGCGGCTCTTTTGGGGCCTTGCTGCTTCCCGGTGTCGAGAAACTTCCATCTCCAAGGCCGGGCCACCGGACGGAGACCCTGTCCCTGCTGCTTCGGGGCCCTCCTCACGGGGCGGTTTCTCCCGAGACTGGGACTCCCCCATCCTCCGGGCAAAGCTAAGCACAAGGCAAGCCCCGGAGGTGGAAGTGCATCCCCTGGGAGCACGGGTCCCGCTGCCGTCGCGGCACAGCCATCGCGGGGGGAAGGAAGGAAGGACGCCGGCCCGGGGCTGCCGCCTCCCCTCGGCGCTCTGACTGCCCCCCGCCAGGCGGGCCCTGCCGGGACCGTGCCGAGCCGAGCCGAGCCGGGCCGGGCCGGAACGCTGCCCGCAGCTGCCCCTTCCCGGCGGGTCCTTCCCGCCCCGGCGTCCCGGGCGCCGTGTCCCCGCAGCGCCGCGCTCCCGCCGCCACCGACGGCGCCTCAGCCCGTTTGGAAACTGACTCATTCTGTAAATAATCTTTGACGTCCCCACAAAGCCGCCCTTCGAGAGGAGTTTATTAGCACGGAGCCATTAAAACAGATGTCATGTTAGCTTCCCCGTGACATTTGGGTGACACATCTCTCCCGATGAATTGCTAATTGTCTTCCCGCCCGCAGTAAACATCCCGCTCCATTGTCTGCGCTCAAGAGAGTTTCTGCCGCAAAATACAGTCCTGCGCGGCGGAGAGACCTCGCCGTGCGCCTCCCCGACCCCTGCCCCGGCCTCGGCCCCGCTCCCCGGCCCCATCGGTCGTACAGCTACCCTTCTTCCGCCCCTCAGACCCCGTCTGCCTCTGCTGCCCCCAGGCTGGAGCCCCGGCCCCTCTCCCGCACCTGGAGGAGCGGCAGGCCCGGCCCGCCAGCCGTGTGCTCTGCCCTGCCCTCCGCCGGCGCTCCCCGGGCCGGGCGCGCCCCTCTCCCGCCGCCGCAGGGACCCCCCGCCCTGGAGCATCCCCGCTGCCTTCCCGCCGGCCTCCCGCAGAGATCCGCGCCCGCGAGGCCGGGGAGCAGGGGGTGAGCGTGGCCCTCCCACCGTCTCTCCCCTTCTGGCATAACACCCTTTCCCAGCTCCTCCGAATTGTTTATTTTGCCTGGAACAAAAGGTGTGTGTGGCGGGGTCGGGGGAGGCGGCCCATTTCTAGCAAAGTCCACGCACGGCGGTGACATATGTCTGTCATTTTCGGATGTGAAAAGCAGGGATGTGCGATGCTGAGCCTTCTCCTCCTTATTCCCTGCTGAAGGTACTCGGAGGAAGCTGTCAGAGGGCTTTGAGAGGATAAGACAGAGCAGCCTTAAAGAGGAGCTTTGCAGCTGAGTGGCTGACTGAATCCGTCTTACCTATGTACGTAAGGTTTCATATTCATAGCCGTTGTCTGTACGTTGATACATAATCTCTCGCCCTTGTTAATTCTCAATAGATGCAGAGATAACTAATCCTCCCAGATAGATAGACACGGGCAGATTACGTGAGTGCAGTCTATCTACCTATCTGTCTGTTTAGCCCCACGCGCATATATATAAGCACGCAAAGCTATTTTACTGCGTTTCCTTCCGCGGGAGTACACAGAAGTGAGCAGATACAGAGTCCGACGCCTTGCCTAGCAGCTGTAGAAGTATTCGGAGAGAATAAACATACATGTATCACTCACATATTCGGGGCTACTTGTTGTTAGAGTTTTTATGTCCTGCGCCCACTTTCTCTCCCTCTCCTTCTCCACAGTGTACTCGAGTTTTATACAAACACGTACAAGCTTTCTTAGTGACGAAAATTACAGAAAGAGGGAGAGGGAGGCTAAAGATTGGGTCGATCCGGAGTCTTTCAAAAACCAAACCAAACACTATTCTCCCCCTCCGCCCAGCCAGCAAGACCAAACTTGAAATTATTTATCTGCTGGACAAAGAGACTTATCTGAATTCAACGGAGATATTATTTTGATTTCCCAAAAGTGTGTCCGTCCTTAAGGCCAGCCAGCATCAACAGCGGGAGTTACCTGGGCTCTGCTTTGTTCTGATTTTTAGCATACATGTTTTATGGATGCCAATCGCAAAAAACAGAGATCTTAGGATGCCTGCTGAATGTCGCCCCGAGTGTGCCTAGTTTCTGCCCGCCCCAGTCCGAGGGTATTCGGCCCCCCTCCCCAGGAAAGCCGGGCACGATGGCGCCGGAGGGGCAGCGCCCTTCTCCTCCGGCTGCGCAAACAGGGGGGTCTGAACTCGACTGAGTTTGCAGATGTCGTTTAGTACCTGTCCGCCTCCACGAACGGGATGGCTTTGCAGCCGCTCGGGAAGGTGCCCGGCTCGGACCCGGCGGGAGAAATCCCACGGCTGTCGCCGAGTCTCGGTCACCCCGGCTCGGCCCGACCCGGCGACCCTGCCGGGAGCGGTCCCTGCGGGAGCAGCGCAGCCTGCCAGCCACAGCTCTGTGCAACAGTAACCCTGCCCCCGGCATGGGGCTGGGGGTGTTCAAATGCCACCTCACTACTCCTCGGTGAATATTAAACATCATTGTCTTACAAATGAGGAGAAACCGCTCCCGTCAGAATAATAATAAACTACCTCCTGAAACCCCAAGTCTCTTACAGCGGGGCGTTAGAGACGACGAAGCTCTTAGCGCTAAAATCAGATTCCTCCCACCTGCGACTTCCCCGTGTTCTGATGTCCTGAAACTGTCCGTCTTGTTTGTCATCTTTGCTCTGCTATTAGCGATACGATACACACTGGTCCCCACAAGAATGATGGGGTGATTGCATCCAGGGTGAATTCCTGTAACAACCCTTCTCCGGAAAGGGGTACTTTCACTCCGGTCCTGCCCTTCTGATACTCAAGTTGTCTCCTTGACTGGAAACACGGCGGGGATGTGGGACTTTGTCACTGAATCTGGGTCATAAGAGGAAGGCAGCTTATGTTCCCTGGCCAAGGTTTTTCCCTTCGGCTAATGACTTTGTCTTATGTCAGTGAAGTCACTAAGGCTTGTTTGTGTCTGCAGGTCCAGAGCAAACGTAGAAGAATTTTACACCTCTCTGCTGTGGCTGTGAATGAGTGAGTCACTCACTCGAGAATAACCGTGTATCAGAGGGGAAACAGCTCCCTGCAAACAGGGATCGTGTATCAGCAAGTACCTTCCCGAGCTGTATTGTTCAGACTGTTGATTTCTTGTCTCATTACTAAATCAAGATACTCCTCCGTCTCGTGCAACATCCTAGTGTTACATCTCTAGAAGGGAGAGGAAAGTCCAAAGAAGTGAAGGTGACAGGTTCAAAAATTGAGGCAGGAAACAAGCCCCACCACCGTTCCAAAATAAAAACATCTTCACCCAAATATAGCACTAAATAAACCACAAATCTATACGTAATCAATACTGATCTGGAACCAATCTGTTCCTCCCCAGCTTCATGCGGATCTGGGGCTGTAAGTGCTTGTGATTACAGAGAGTAGGAGGGTCATTTTCTAACAAGGGTGCTCACTGTATCTGAGCTCCAAATTATCCAGAGAGGACAGATGGCCCTTCTGATCTTATAATGAGAGCAGGGAGTGATTATCAGCCTGAACCAAAAAATGATGCTCTGCTGACATATTTTCACAGTTCTGAAATCTGTGCTTGCACTTATGCCTCGCTTCATATCCCTCTTCGTTTAATTTAGGCATCGTTTGGGATTTTGGAGGGCTGTGTGAAATCCGTTCATTTATCTCTGTCTGTGCGTCTGTGTGTCTCTCCCCATGTATCTATCTAGGACATGTGTACAGACACAAAACAAAGGAAAGCAAAAGGTCACTTCGCAGGAACTCTTAACCCAAATCACGCTTGGCAAAATATTTATATATAAATATATTTGCCAATAATTAAGAAGCCCAGCTGCCTCCTGGATGCCTAGATTTTATGCCTGCTCCTTGGCAGTTTTCTGGTGCTGTTGCATTCCATCTTTGCAATTACTACAATACATGGTGAGTCAGACCAGACCCCAGGTCCCTTTGGAAAAAAAAAAAATATCATACTTGTGTATGTGCATATTTGGGGCTTGTATTCATGCTTTAACTGCCTTTTTTTTTTTTTTTTTTTTTTTTCAGAAGGATTTGTATCAGAGAGCAGAGTCCCCCAAATAAGAAAAAAAATCATGAGGGCAGAATGTAAAGGGAGATATTTCTTTCATTTGCAGATTTCTGCGATTTCCTAACCTAACAGCAGTGTTAATCACCTTTACCCGGCACAGAGAGTGTAACAGAGAAGGAGGGTCGGGGAAGCTATTGGTGACCGGCAGTAGTCAGATCTCCATCCCTCTTCCCAAGTCCCTCAGAGGTGAACTTGCAATTGCAGAGAAGTTAGGTCAGTACAAACAAATTAAATCAGGGAGCCATTCCTTGGTTACACAGTCATTTCATTCTCCTATTTGCACTGTAATATTGCATTACCCTCTAATTGTCACATATACTTTTCCCTCTCCAAATATGGAAGACAAATACTGAATCCGTTTAGAGTTGCGCCGCTCCCCAGGCTGCCCGGCTGGGCGAGGAAAGCCTTTTCTGCGTGTTCTTGCTGCCATCTACTGGTCCCACGGCTCTGAGCCAGCCCTGCACTCAAACTTCCCTCTCTTTTCACAGCCCAGAAAAAAAATGGTCTATGGCAAACAGCGGGAAATACGCCTAATGGGAAAAGGCGTGATAATGTCGCCAGTGGCACTGAGAGGTCACCACGCAGTTGGAAAAGCGACGCTTTTAGTTGCTGGATCTGTATTCACAACTTGGAACTAAGCATGTGCATGTACCTTTGCAGACTCCAGCTCTAGGTCTAAGCTGATTCTACACAAATAAGCCAGTTATTTCATATTTTTGGTGCTAAGATATTTTAATAATAAATTTTTTGAAGAATGATCATTCATTTTGCAGAAAAAAAAAGTTTAGATATCCTACATCATTACCAGTGTCAGATTTAAAGGCAGCCAGTGCCAAAGTTTTCCCTACTCCCTTTTCCCTCTTCAGTACCTATCTGAAACCCAGTCCCAAACCTTGGCAGGAGAGGTGTGTCATATTACATAAGTAACGTCAGCTCATCTTTGTCTGCATTTCGTAAATGTTTTCTCTAGAAAGTACTTTGTTTTCACAGCAGCAGCATTTTTTTTCCTGAGGTATCACCTCACGTTATTGTTTGTTTATTCCAAATGACTTCTTATTTGAAATAATGACACCATCTTGTAATTTTACCCTATGAAAATCATACATATGCATAAAAAGCTTCTTGAACAAATGTTCAAGAAATTTATAGAGTAATATGTTCCATTTCTACCTGTAGATTGTCTGGGCCAGGTCCACCGAGGGTTTGACTGTCGCTCAACTATGGAGGCTTGAGCTAAGTCTCCCAGGTTCCTATGATTCCTCCAGCAAAGCTTCCACAATGCCCACACTTCTCAGATACACTGGATAGGACTTTTCTGAAGGCATCAAGAAGCTTTGGAGTATTCTGAGAGCAACAAGAAATTTTAGGCCTTGGACTCATCAGCTACCTCAGGTCAAACATCCTTTTCCAGAGCCCACCTGCAGGCCCTCACTCAAGACTCAGTGATTTACCATCTTTAAAGTACTGCTGCCTCCATGGTTCCTCACAATGTGAGAAACTTCAGTACTGATTTTTACTCCAAATAAGGCCAGGTATAGCCACAGTTAAGCATAGAAAACCTTTCTACTTCCATGTGACAGAAATCCAGCTTAAAGAAAGGAGTTCTGACTGGATGGACCACACCCCTCTAGGGCAGTGATTACCTAAGTTCTAATTCCTTTAATGGCTTAGGTTTAATTTTTAGGAGATAGGTTTCTGAGGTAGTCTTTCTGAGTTGCATTTCTTGATTCATAACTCTGTCTGATTATTTCGACCATCCCCTGGCCCCATGTCACAGCTTTTGGGATACCTGACCTTTGGCAACAGGGATCTTCACCCAAATGAGGTTAAGAACACAGAGTTTAAAACTCAGGAGAACAGCAACAATGCAGGTGATATAATGCAGACACATTAAGTTTTTTGTGCCTCATTCTGAAAAGCCAGCGAAACAGCATGGTCTGAACACAACGAAACAGACTCAGGACACACCACGCTTTCCTTCATATAGCTAATAAATGAAAGCACAGCCCACAGATTCCCTCTGGCCTCTACTTCAGTATCAAACAAAGCATACAGGTTTTTTTAAGGATATGCAAAAATTATAATATGTATTTTGAAACTGCAGATTTTTAAAGTAAGACCGAAGACATTTGCAATGGATCGTGAAACAGGCATGCCTTTGTGATCCCCTCCCACTTCCCTCTACATACTCTGCTCATTTTGACTGTTTCCATGAGATCTGAGCAGAGGAGCAGTGTGGTATGAGGTACCCGAGGTATTGATTAGCAGAATAAGGCCTTCACACAATGGCAGATTGTCACATCCATCTCCATGAGATCTCAGGGGGTCACTCCATCATTAATTGTGACTTGTTTCTGATTAAGCAGTATCGTGACAGTCATACCTGTAGAAAGCAGATGTGACAGCTTTTGGCTCCTGAGTGACAAACTAGCCATCCTGGGAAGTTACCACCTACCTGCTTTTCTTTTACTGCTGTTTGTCTGGGTTTGCTTGTTCAAAGAGATTGTGGTTCAGCATATATGAACATCAAACCGAACATTATCTTTAGAAGAATTCAGGTTTTTTTTTAGCAGGACATATTCATTGTACACTCTGCCTTGCTTTTGTGACACCCACATGACAGCTATGGTCCATGATCACCCCATTTTTAATCTGCTAGCCACTTTCTCCTCCACTTTCACAGCGCACAGATCACTGCAGTACAGGGCTGTAGGGAGGCACATCCTGGCTGTGTGCATGTAACGTGTGTGCTGCTCTAAAATACCTGTGCTTCCGAGGTTGAACAGATGGCCACAGAAGATGTTACACGATATCTCTGGTTAAATGCCTCTCTGCACATGGGAAAATTATTTTTTGGGCAGTATAGCATATGATCATATGGGTCCTCTGTGGCTGAGATGCAAGCATACTGAGGACACAGCTGAGGCGTGTTCTCGGCTTGAGTTGCAGTGCAGGAGAAAGATTTGTGTCATTTTGCACATTCCAAATTATTCAAGGATCATGGCAATGGGCTTTGTGTTGAGACTGTTGACTAGCTTTTATTAAATCAGAGATTAATTTGATTCAAGGGAATGGCCCAGAATCTTGTATAAAGGGACATCAAGAAGGATTCTGCAAAGCCCAGTGGAAAAATTATGTTATTGTTGTTTTAAATAGTATTCAGCATATGACACTGTGAAACATAATGAGTAGCCTGAACATCTTGCTGCATCACTAATTCATAGTAATACAGTTCTTTTTTCTGAGATGGTTTGTTGTACTTCTTGTACCACTTGTAAGTGGTACTTTGGAGTCAAGTGATGCCTATTGTTCAGCGTCTATAGCAGATTTCAAAAATGAGGGAATTTATTCCATGCAAAGGTTAACATTTCACACTTTTCTGTTAAGAAAACAAAGAGGCAAAATTTTGAAATTTTTTGATGTTCATGAATATCTACATGAGGTACCAGAATCTTCTGTTTCAGTGAGTTTGCAACACTCCATGCTAGTATGGATTTCTTTTGACTTAATAATATCAACTTCTCTATTCTCTTAATATAAATTATAAAACCAAAGAGAAACACTTCAGCAACTTAGAAATTAAATGTTCCAGTATTCTTTCCAAAGAACATGCACAGAATTTTCATCAACCAGTATTGAAATTGACAACTTAGAACTTTTATAATCAGTTCTAATTGTCAGATAATTAAGTGACTAGAGGGACAGGAGATGGACTGCTCTGCAAAACAATAATTTATGTTGAAACTGATAACTCATTACTATGATTTATGTGCTAAAATATGCGTATTAGGAAACAAGGAAACTTACATTTAATTTCAGTAGTATTCAGAGGACAACTATGGAGATATGAAGGCCTTAAGCAACATTCCACATAAGCTGATATTCCTACAATCAGACAAAGCGCAATAGGATAAATAGGATTTATTTTTCTTGTTTTGTTTCAAAAAGTCGAAAACAATATTATTTTTACAATCTAACAATGAATTCTCTTAGATTTTCCAAACTACCATGAGGTTAAGGGGAGAAGAGAAAATTTGCCATGCACCTTTACACGTGAATTGCAAACACTTCTCCTGGTACTGAACATTCATTGGGAATTACTCAGGCTTCCCGTGTGGATCTGGCCTCCTCAGTGTTCACATAAGGTGACATGGTTAAAGAGTACGTTCTAAGAATTACCTGTTTAAGAGTCAAGTTTCTAAATTCCTTGCAGATTTGTGTACCCCAATGAATGGTTGCTCCAGTACTTGAAAACTTTTCTTTTTCCTCCAAATTACGTTCAGAGAACATTAAGCCCTTTCCAGTCTGTTCACCTGAACTATACGTGGTGAACTGCTTTCCTCTTTGATTTTTTCCCTGCTTGTGGCAATGGCAAGCATAAAATGAAGCCCTGCTTTCATAGGGGACCAAAGTATCTCTGTGCTAAATCTGAGGCTGCAGCCTGGATGGATGAATTCTGAATGAATGACGGTCTTACCCCTGTGATATGCACTTTCAGAAAATGCTTCATGGCTCATCTTCCCTTCAAACATATTGAAGTGACATCTTTTCTGGCCTCTGCTGACTTCTGGTTGGACTAATTTGGTCTTAGCAATCATAAGTGGTGTAGGAAATACTGTGCATTTTAGAACTGAAGCTTTGACATGATACAAGTTAGACCTTGTTGAGCAATTTGGATAATCATGTGTTTTATGGCTTTCAGATGTTCTTGCTGCAGTGTAAAGGTCCATAAATATTTAGAACAAGAAGTCTATGGTCCATTTATGCCTATTTTATGTAACATTGTTTTTCTTTATTGAAGCTTGTTATTTTGCGTATGACAGCAACATTGTAGTTTACAAATAAGAACTATTTTTATTTTTTTCTAAAGAGTTTCTTATAAGACAGAAGTATTGAGGTGATCAGAGGATGAATTCTATTTTAACACCCACAGACTGGAAGATATCAACAAAGATTAGCTGAAGAAAAATAAAGAAATAATCTACGACAGTGTTGAGAATGATTCTCAGAATTTTAAATACTTGTTAAAGGCTTCGCTGTATTTCACTTCAATAAACATCATGCTCCAGTTACTACTTGAAACCATAGGGGCATTATCCTGTGCAGCACTTATCAATATTTTAACACGTGAAAGTCAAATGATGTTGAAACATTGAACTATATTTCCATCTGTGCAAGCTAAAATGGTACAAATGCATCCTGTGTAATGGAATACTACATCCCCAGTTACTTTCTTACAAGTGATACCTGATTCCTCTGTATTTTCTGTGGTTGTTTCCGTTGCTCTGATGGTGCCCAAAGGAAGACTGTCTTTTAAAATTAATGTTTATAGCATTTAAGGAGTTTTAACCCAATCTGCCTTAAATCCAGAGAAAACAAATGCTTCAAAATTGTTACAAAAATTAGTAGCTAATTTTCTGTTGCCCTTGCCTCAGTGTTAAATCTTTCTGTGCATGTGCATTTTGCCTGAAAATGGGTATTAGTACCAAAACAAAGATCCTGAGATTGGCTAGAGCTAAACTATACTGCTCCCATGAGAGATTCTGAGAGCTTGCGTCCAGTGGGAAAATGTATTGCTTAGTGGGCAGTAAAAAGAAGAGATGGAGGTTGCTGCCAAAGGTTGAACATTTCAGCAGGATTTCTCTGAAAACTCTGGGAAGATAGTCTCAGTCACAGACCTGCAATGTAACCTCCACATGCCGTGGTCCCAGAGCCCCTTGCAGCAGGAACAACGGGATGGCCTGTCAAATACTGGACCAACCACCTGGTTTCACCCCATAAGTCCATGGAGAAGGACCACTGTACTGCAGATGGGTATGGCACAGGTATGAGGGCACGAGAGGATGAGATACATGTCAAATATTCACTGTTGCTCAGTGTCACTCCAGAGTCTGTACCCCCACAAGAAGTTCTTCTACCAGCAACCCATCACAGATTAAATAGTTGATACCCCTTCTGTGAACCCTCTTCCAGGAACTCGTCTCCTGTTTCTTATTTTATATCTGACATTAAGAGTCTTCCATCTGGTCACTGAATTCCTTTTCTTGGCTTACATCATTTTGGTTTGATTTGTTTCACAATCTCCTCGTTTCTCCTGACTTTTCAACCCAAGGCCTTGGCTTCTACACTCATGTCAATCAGCCATTTGTTTCTTTATGTCTTGGAGCTATCTGAAGCTTTCTCTCTCCATGGTCGTGTGTTTGTGTTTCTTGTAGGATGTCTTTCTTAGTAAAGCTTGGACTACTGCCTTTTGTTATTTCTTTGAAAAAGAATTTGAAGACTTTGAAACCTGCTTAATTGTGGGGCTGCTTCAAGCACTTTTCTCCAGTCATTCAGGGGCTACTCAGTTGGCTGCCATGTTTTCTGTCTAGTTCCTGGGCTGTAACATCGAGTGAAGCAGACTGTCTCCTCCTGCCCACCTTGTCTGTGTTATTGAGAGGTTGAATTTTTATATTACAACATCACAGGTCTGGACTTCATTCCCACCTGATCTGATGTCTTCCTGTAGGTGTTCAGGTCGGTTGATGAGCCAAATGGATAGCTGAGGTAAACAGAAAACTGGTGAGTGTCTTTACTTGGCCAAGTCTCTTCATGTGGCAATCAGGTCTGTGCTTTGCAATGCCCTGCTCACCAGCAATGGCCAGGACTCCAAAGTGCCAGTTATGCCCGTGTCCAGTGAGAAATCTCTTTTCATGGGTTTCCCAGCTTCTCATCCTGGCCTTAAATTTGTTTCACTTAATATAACCAATCACTGCACAAATTTTTCCCAAGGTTTCACTGACTCTGCTTTATGTTTTTTCCTCCATGTGAGGATAGCTACAGACAGCCTGTTACTGTTGCTTAGCAGTGTTTCTTGGAATGGATTTCAGAGGGCTTCCCATCCACCTAGAAGCGACTTGATCCATTAGCCTGTAAGTGGCTCTAAGTGCATCCAGTAGAAGGGCTGCAATCTTTTAGTCAATATGTTTCTTTTACAGTGCATGCATCTATAGTACCTTCAGAGCCAGTAAAATTATACAGCAGATACAGCTGCTTTGTCAGAACACCAATCCTAGGGAAGATCCCCACTACCATGGGATAATCATGGTGCTGGAATGTAACATGAGTCTTTTTGTAATGCTGCACTGTACCCATGATTGATTATAGGCTGAATATTTTCCTTTATATTTTTTCCATTGGACCGTGACATCTGCATTTTCCATTTGTCTGTCTGCCTGGCTTCCTATTTGTTTTGAACCAGAGTGCTTGGGCAGTGCTGCTGTCTGTCAGTACTGAAACTCTTTCCCCAGCAGTTCAGCTGCTCTCACCGTTTGGATTAGTTGCTTCAGGCTGGTGTCTCTTTGTATTCTTTTCTCTGACTTGGAATTGAGAGTCCCAGGCAACACAGTCATGGTGGTAGGAAATGACAGCAGGGACTGGACATGAGAATGTCTCTGGGAACTCTGTCAAGGGCCATGTGGTCACCACGATCAGCCAGGGAAAATTATTCTATATCCAGCAGCTCAATAGGCAGCTCTGGGTTGGAGACACTTCAGCTTTGTGAAACATTTTGATTTTTCAAACTCTTGCACAGATCACCAGTACATAAATCTCAGAAGACTGGATCAAGCATTTGAGTTCCAAGAGGATTGAAGTTAAGCATGGAGATCATAGGGCCTTCTCAAAAAGAAATGGGGCCTAGGATTTGTGATGTAGATGATCAGGCAACTGTAGCTCAACAGTAAAGTCAGTTTCTGATCAGCTTTAGATTGTAAATAGTAAATATGGTAAAGAAATTATTTTAACCAAGATTGGAGCAAAGCTGTTGCATTTGGATATCCACTTCTGAGGGTCTGCAATGAAGTAGGACACAGAGACAATGCCAACTGAGGTGTGTAGTGCCAATGCCAAGTGTTCTGTGTTTGAGACCCAGGTGACCCTGGCTTCTGTTTGTTGTGTGCCCCACAACTGATTGTTGTTTCCAAATTTACTTGTGGATGCCAGTTATCATCTCTGTTAGGTAAGTAAGTGCTAAAAGTACTTGTTAAACATTATAAACAACCCAATTTTCATGCAGTATTTTAGATCGGCTTTTGAAATATTTCCTCCCAAAGAGAGTATAAAAAAAATCTTCACATTCTTGTATAATCATACTTCATGCTCACTATATGGGATGCATTCCTACTTTCATCATTTTACTAATTTTTTGACCTGGAAATCCGACATCTTCAGAAGTGTGAGTCCTTCCATACAGATCTTTTTTTAAGTGTATTTTGTGTGACAGGTATGCTATGTTTTCTTTCTCAGGACATTATTTTCTTTGATGTGAACTTCCATAAACTGACTCGTGTCATGCTCTGTAATGTACTCCAGGTGAAGTAATTCTGCCCTGAGACAGCAGATGAGATTCAATGTAAATAACTGCAAATGCATATGGAGAAAAAGTGACCCATATAAAGTTCTGGCTCAAATCTACACCATACCCTTTCCATGTGTATTGTTTTTATGTTGTTCAGAGCCCCTCATCTTTAAGAGAGTATAGCTAAGCTGGAAAAGGTTCAGAGAAGGGTGACAAGGTGGCCAAGTATATGGAATAATAGTATATGGAATAATTTCTTCTTTGTGAGAAGAAAAGGGGAAAATTCAAAACAAACAGAAGAAAGTATTCCTTCACACAACATATTTGGAAATCATAGGAATGCCCTGTTGTTAGATGTTGTGAATGGTGATAGTTGACCTTGATTCAGGGAGAGATAGGGAAAACTGGCAGAAGAGAAAGCCATCAATCAAGGCCCACTAAATAAAACTACTTTGGATCTGGAAGTCCCTGAGCAGCAAGCAGTTGTAATGCGGTTATGTGAGTTTGTTGTCTCTCAGAGACAGGTTGCTGTGCCGGATGGAACTTTGCTTTGATTCACTATGGCCAATCTTAGCATTTATGTTAGAAGACTCCATATTTCTAAACAAAACGACAGCTGCCCAGTGGCTAGTCCTCCGTTTTAGTTTCTGGCCAAAAGCGGATAACCATATTTGAGCCCCTTCCCTTTGAAACTGGCAGCTGGACCAGGCTCTTCCATTTGTGCCTGGAGTTACGAGCAGCAAAACGCCTATTTAATCTCCAGCACAGACTGCTCTAAAAGATTTGGGTTTGAGCCAACAAGGAGAAAAAACACATTTTGAAATTTTTAGTATTGCTGCAAAGAGTACAGTGGTGCACGGTGCATGTTGCTTCCTGATGCCTTCTCTAAAAATCTCTCCTGAAAATGTGTTTTCCCCAAGTTCAGATGTAGGAAAGAGCCAAAGCCTTACCTTCTTCATTGCCCTCTCCACTTAAAGACACTGCCTTTGAAGGAGTAGGTGTCTGCTTCAGTCAACCATTTTGGAGACATTAGGATGGGCTTTGGGATCCAGGTGAAACCTGATGTTTATGGAGTTTCTATACAATTGGGTGTCACTTAGTTTGGCAAGATTGTCCTGTACCTGGAAAGGTAGGCAATAAAACTGCAACCTGTTTTCTACCTAACATATGGTATCTAACCCCACTGGAGGCTTGTCCTTGGCAAACAGAGAAAAAACACTGCAAATTTGATTTAGGCACATATTCAATAGTAGTCATATGGTTTCCACACGCTCTGCTTTGGACACAGGCCAGTGTGCATAAACAAGGGAATATATAATACCAGTAGTATGGAATTTTCTTCCTCTTTTCAGCTTTCACTAAAAATTAGGTGTCTTTGTTCAGGAACACAAACCATTCCTTCTGGCAAAATAACCCCCAAGCCCCTGGCCTTCCATTCATCTTCCTTGGATGTATAAAACAAGTTATGAGGTCTAAAGGATCACAAAAAGGACAGGAAAATACATTCATACTCTGTCATCTTTATTTATGTTTTGTTCACTTCATTATTCACTTCATTATTTATTTCAAGAAATGTTATCTGAAGTTCAGAAATATGTAGGAATGCTAAAGCAATAGCATCTGTAAGGAGCTGGTGTCTTTGAAAATAACTAATATTGGACATATGGGTTTGGGTTTTCTCTGCCTCAGTTTACCTACCTAAAAGGAGGAAAGCTGTATCTGCCAGCTGACTTGGCTGGTGCACTGTGGGATCAAATTGGTGTTTGAAAAAATGCTTTGAAGTTCCTGTCTGAAAGACATTGTGCATTTGAGAGGTGTTATGGTGTTTAAACAATGAGTGACAACATACAAGTTCAACTTATTCACAGTACCATGTAAAAGCAATGCATTAACCTTTTGGATTGAATCACAGTTTCATCTTGGGATGGATTAGAGATCTCTCTAAATGCATTAATACCTGAGAACAGAACCAGACTGAAGAACTAATTTGCTGAAGAGACAAGCTGCCATCGTCAGCAGGAGCCAGAAAGTGAGGAGACTGCAGCATTGTGTGGGTCGAGACAGTGGCTACAGCTACTGTTTAACAATTCAACAGCACAGCAATTCTCCTGCCTCCTCTTCTGCGGTCTGAAGGCAAATGGTTACCTGAAACATGAACTAGAGCATTCAAGCAATGTCATAATTCATGCTATTTCATGCTTGCCTTACTGCCAAAAGCTCCAAAGACTATGAATTTTTCTTCTATCCTTGAGTCCAGGAGTTCCATTCATTTAATTATTGTACTTGAATCTGAATTTTGAACTAATATTTTGAAGAATATTTGTGAGATATTTGGAAACAAGAAAGTTCCTGTGAATTCATACACTGGAAATCTTGACTTTATTTGGGAACTGTGCTTCTGGACACAATAAGAAGTAATTCCCCAGCAGTGAAAAATCTTCAGAGAAACCTATCTATGTGCAGTCATGTGGCTACTGAGTGTTCAGGTAGAGCAATTGTCCTGGGGTCTGTGGATCACAGAAACAGTGCAATATATTGATGTAAGCACTCACTAACAGTGAACTCAATCTATTTACTGTCACTGGACCCCTTCTCAATCATACCACAGCACTGAGGTTGAACAGAGATATCAACATTCAGGAAATTTTGTTCAAATAAGGGGTTGGCTTGGAGGCTGCCATGAGGCCTCAAGGTACTGAGGATTTGTTTGAGTTCAGATGTGGCCCTGTCACTGCCCAAGCTGAGTATTTGTTACTGTACCTCCTTAAGACAATATCTGTCTTGTCACCTTGTTGAGGTGGAAGAACACACAAAGACCATAAAACAAAATTTAGAATTTTTGATTATGAAGTAAGGTTGTTAAATCACATTTGGGAACTGATGTTAAGATTGGTTTACAGGGCAGTCCAGTCACCTCTGGGATGTCTGATGTCATGTGCCCACACTTTTTATGACAGTTTGGCTCCTGTGACAAGGTAAGAGATTAAAAGAAATCCTAAAGAGGCTCTGAAATGTATATTCTTTCTTGCTATAAGAAGATGGAAGAGATGGAGACAGACATCCCCTTGCCTTCAGAAACTGTCCTGTCTGAGAGCACTCAAGCTTGAGGCCATTCCCAGTGTAGCAGTGAGGCTACCACTACCCACCAACAAACAGGGTAGGTCTGAATACATCACTGCAGGGTTTCAAGGTGTGTAGGTGCTTCCAGAGCAGCCACTGCTTGCTGTTATTGATGCCTTAGGTTTCAATTTTTATATTTTTTCAAATCCTGTACTGCCTAGTGTAAATCTGAAGTTTCCTGTAGCTTGTTAAGTGCTGTTCTCTCATGCTCAGACAGACATAACAAAGCCTCTCCAGCTCACTCTCCAAGGACACCCAGACCGTCCTGGGCCCAAAAAATGTAAACCTTCATCGGGGGTAGGAGCTAGCTTGGGGAAATTCCATCATTGGCTGGGTTCTGCTTGGTGAATTTATGCTGATATAAAAGTGTGAAGAACTCGTGACCTGTCGTCCATTTTGGGATCCACTGAGGCAGGACCCTCTGGAGCCCAGAGTGTACCTCTGAAGGCCTTTCAAATAAATACCTCCTTTATTCCTTTATTCCTGTCTAGTCTCTGTTTCTAGGTAGCCATTAAGGCACCATTATGTTAACAGACCTATTAAGGAAACAAGGTGTGCACGCATTGTGTAATCCTCAGGGCTCAGGAGGAGAACAGGAAAGAATGATTTGGTTTTCTGATGGAAACCAGGTCCAGGGACTGATGGTACTTCCTTGGCTCACATGATAAGGGAATTTTCTCCAAAAGCCATATCCATGCCTCTTTTAAGACACATTATATTGATTCTGGACACTTTACCAAGCCTGCAGGTTCGGAGAGGAGAAGGGGAAACTCTTTGCACAGCACTGAAGACTTTGACTCATTGACACATTCCTCTCTCTCTTGCTGTTTGGAAGGTGAACAGTACAGGTTCTGTTGATGAATGAACATTGTTAAATACACTGTACAAAAGTGTGCATCTGGAACAAGGCATTTCAGCATCTCTCTCCCCTTGAGAGTCAAGCAGAAGTTAGAGTTGTGCATGTTTGTGTGAAAAACAAAGGCTCAATGTGGCAGCATGAAATGAGGAAGGGATCTTCCACAGCTGTCCTTGCCAACAAGTATGACACTCATTTTGGCACTTCTCTGATGCCTTTCAGATGGGTGTATCAGGGAACTGTACAAACACAAAGTCTCTCAGAAAGGGTTATAATGAGAAGCAAGAGATTAGCTGGGCAGGTGATCTTGCAGACAACCCTTAAGCATTTTCTGGGGCAGGATGTGTGTGTATATGCATCACAGCCCCAAGGCATTTAATGAAGAACTTTTCAAAGCCTAGGTATTCCCCACTGTCTTTTGCTCATTGGACAGAAGAAATCAGCCCAAAATACGCACCTGCACACGGTAAATTGCACGATGGGTAAAATTGCAAAGGGTGTGAATGTTGTTGAAGTATGAATCTCCATTATTTTTTCTCTTGAGGAGATCCTTACATATATCAAGATTTCTCTACTTCATATATAAATATGGGTACAGATTTTCTACTGAGAGAGAGTAGTTATCAGCAGAGAAGTGGAACAGGGAAACTCCATCCCTCTGTTGCTGATATATTCCATTGCAGTACACCTCTCTTGGCCATGCGAAAAAGAGGAAGCCATGTACGGAGGCACCTGGCTGTAAAAACCTCAGTGTTACTAAAGATTTTCCAGTGATTTTTCATCTCTCTTTCCTGAAAGCTGGGAATACAAGATGCAAATGAAAGATTAAAATCTTAATGATCTGAAGTTCTCCCCATGCTTACCCCTGCGAAGAGTAGCAATGGGGGTGACAAGGACTGTAGTGAGGTGTGGTGGGGCATGAGGAGGCTGCACAGGAACACGGGGCAGGCAGTGTCCCCAGGGCACAGCTTGCTAAGGCAGACCCATCACCAGCTGGCTCAGTCATTTCACATCATACCTGTGCAGAGTACTCTGCATTTCAGGATTTGCTTGTCCCCCTCCTGGGAACTGCAGAGTGATTTTGAGGCTTGACACAGCACTAGCCCCATAGTGCCCAGGGCTGTTTAGGAAGACAAAATAGAAACCATCAGTCCTGGTTTAGTCACCAGAACGACCTCTTTTGCTCACAATAGCTGATTCCTCCTTCAATACTGTCTACAAGGTGTTTAAAATATCTTTAAATGTCGTTTCATGGAGCTTTCATTAACTTTCCAGACAGCTCACCTAGTCGGCTACCTTTGTTCATAGATGCTGAGAAACTACATTTCAGTTGACAGTTGTCCCAGTATTTCTGCTTATTTGCTGCCATTCTTTCTCACAGCAAAAATGTTTTTATACCACTTTCCAGAACAGCTTTCTCCTTAAAAAAATATTTTTGCTGATTCCTCCAGAATGTTCCCTTGTGGTCAATGCTATTCTTACACTCATATTCTTAATAAATATATAGCAGGTTCATGTGCTGCTATACTCTCTTAGACTATCCTGATGGCAATGTTGACATTTCTTGGCAGTTCTAGAACTCAGCTTCAGGTGTAAATGCTTTTTGTGAAATCAAATTCCAAGCACATTCATAAGCATACCCTAACTGTACATCTGAACTGTGGGATTATATTCCCTATTGACCAGCAATTCAAATTTTAAGTACCTTGTTGAAGACTTTAGGTCTCACTTTACTTTTACAACACTTCATGTGAGTGGTTGTGAGATGAAATCTTTGCTGATAAAGAGGGGGTGCACAAAGGCAGAGTCAGAAGCCTGAGCTCTCTGAGTTTTCACTGGACCACAATTTAATCTAGGTGAGTTGAAGGTGCTAGTGCAATGAGACTCTCAGGTGTGGCATGAAATTTATCCATGGTGATTAGGGAAACCCTATCATTTGGGCGATTTTGGCGCATTAGGCACTTTTTAAAGCTAAATGAATCCCTTATCACCATATAGCTCCACTCCGTCTGTGAATCGGTTCTGGCCAGCTGCTTGTACTTGCTGTCATCCAGTCTGTCCTATTTATGCTTCAGTGTGCTCTGTTCTGCTTTGGAGATTATTTCTCTTCCATGTTAAAGAGTTTTTTCCTCTTGAGGTCTCGTTAATGTATTTGTTCCTGACACAAACACACACAAAACCCCAGCAAAGAATGCAAACCCAATTCCATCTATGACAAAGACAAAAATTAATATGAAAGCAGCCTTATTTTTGTTAGAAAATGTAGCGGGATATAATACGACAGACTAGGTGGTGACATGTGAGACAAATGGCCTAATTAATGGCTCATCTTTCCAGAGATTTTGTAATTTATTTTCTGTGGCATTTATTAAGGAATTTGCTGATGTCATCCACAGAAGCATCTTGAACAACAAACTTTCTACTTTTTTACTGAATTCATGCCCAGATACCAAAGGGAAGGACACAGACTTAGCAGAAATTACTTTCAGAGGAGTGTAATTGCAACGCTGAATATCAGGCCATTTCCTTATGGACGACAATATGAAACAGGGCCCTTAAAACTCAGGATTTCTGGAAGAGAGAGTTGCCCTCTCTGCCTGTCCCCCCAAAAGAAACCGTGGTCATGGTCAATCATTCTTCAGCAAGAGAGGAATTTAGGGCATATTCTCTCTATTCTTCTGTTAACAAGAAACTCCTGCTTCTTCCCATGGGAAGTAGGCTGTAGGTAGACCACTGTCCAGCCAGGCTGAAAGAATTGTCATTTGGGAATGTACAAGTTTCTTAATGAAGAGGAGCTTAATACAGAGTTAACAAGTAATTTCTGGGATATCCAGTAAGGGTCACACCCACCTCCCATTATATTTTAAAGGTTAGTGTGTACTGAATCCTTTTAGCCTCCTTTAATAACCCTGCCAAACCCAGCAAGGTCTGAGTATATCCCACCACAAATAATTCCTATTCCTGCTCCTTATAAGGACAGAGGGTGCATAGGAATGAGAAGGGACTGAGTTTCTTTGGTTTTCTGGAATTTGGAGACGCAGATGCAATTTCTCATGTGAAATTAAAGGCAACTAGGTGCATGAGTATTTTTTGAAATCTTTCTGTGGCCCCGAATATGAAGATCACACAGGTTTCTAATTCCATCTGAAGTCAATGGGAGTTGAGCATCAGTCTGAAGACCTAAATCTTAGGGAGAATTTTCAAAAGCACCCAAGGTACCAATTTCCTGTCAATACTGCATATAACCTGTCTGATTTCCAAAGAAGGGAACACAGGGTTTTCCATCTACTGCAGTGAAACCCTGGGGTTGATTCATTTGTTACAGGCTGAATATATCTATTAAACCTCCATTCTCAATCTGTTTCTCCACCTGGTTGTCATAGTGCCTAATTCAGTGCTCATGAGTTCTTCCCTTAACTTACTAAACGTGCTTGTATCTGTGCATGAAAGTGCTCATGGAAATGGGAAAGACCTATCACAAGTTTTTCCAGGAATTACCATTCCACCTTCAAAAAGCTGGTAGCAGTGTCAGTCATGAGGTTATGCAGCATCCAGGTTTTTCTTAAGGTACCGGTACCCTAGAGGTCCTTGGTGAACAGTGAACTCAGAAAACCTATTTCTGACATGAATTCTGGCACAGAGAGATAAAGACTGGTTCAACAGCAGCCTTAAATAAAGCAACAGGACTAAACAGGAATACATTCTTATTAGCAACCAGTTGTCTGTCCTACAGAAAGCAGAACATGCTAATATATATAACCGTAAAGACAGACTCCAAAATATTTAAGTTCATGAGCAGAGGTGTTGACAGTTAAATTGAACTTCTGGCAGGCATTTGCAGCTTGTGAGGGAGCAAACAGCAACTCTTCAGCTTTCAAAACATTTACCAAAGATAATAATTACAAAGCCACATAGTTTCAGAATGACTTTCATTTGTCAGGACAGTTAACAGCAGTGGGAAGCAAAGCCAAGAGAAAAGCCAAATGCTAGCAGGAAAATACTGACAAATCACTTGATGTAAAGTTGAGCCTTGTAGTAAGACAGGAGAGCACAGGACCTGCCATCTAGTCCCAGCAGGCCCACGCTGAAGCTGTTAGGGTTTTCTGACCCGAGGAGGAGCCAGGCGGTGCTGGGATTGCACCCAAGAGTCTGGAGCAGTCCTGGGGCAGGACATCCAGTCTGAGAGTGTCCCTTTCCCCCTTCACCCCTTTCCAAGCCTGAGTGGGTATGGGTGGGGCTGCATCGTGTCCTAGCCAACAGACTGACAACTTGTGCTTCTTGATGTCAGGGAACAGGGGAAAGAGGAAGGAGGTTTCTAGGAGCAGACAACAGGGATAACCACCCCTCTGGGAAGGGAAGCATCTGGAATATTATGCTTTTCTGCTTGACAGGAGAAGGAAGTGTATCACTCAGTGGATTTGTTCCACCTTGTGCCTTGGCATCCATCTCCAACTTTCTTCTCCTGCTGCCTTCCCTCTGTGCCCTCTGGCCATACCTCTAGCCTTATTTCTTCTATTCCATGGCAAAAGTGGCTGTTGGCAGCCAGCTATCCAGAGCCAGGGCACATCTTAACTGGCCTTTTATCTGGTTCTTGTTAGAGCCACTTCAGCCTGATGAATTTCACTTGTGCTCCACAAGCTGCCCTGCTCTGCAGGCATTTTTGTGAAAGCTGAACTTACAATACCAGCTCTGGGCAGTGCAAATTTTGGGAGGTGGGTTCATTTGTAAATGTCTTGCAAAGAGTGATCACTTACCATCTCAATTAATTTCTGTGCAAAATAAACATTGGAACTAAATGAGGGAGGAGATGGGTGAACTGATTTAGGTTAAATAACCTCTAGCAAACTAAACTGGTTTCAGGTACAATTTAGGTTGCTGGAGTTTTGTTTTTTGGGTTTTCGCTTTTAAACTCAGCTAACCCTGAGCAGTGTTGGTGCTCTTCTGCTTTCTGTCTTGGAACAGATCCAGAAATAGCAAAATACATTGCAGAAGAGGCTGTTCACAGAGGAGGTCTGAGAGTACAGATGCAGGAGAGAGAGAAATTTTATGAGTAAATCTGTTCATATTCATCTTCTGTTCTGATTACACAGATTAAGCATGTTTCAATAAGCCTGTATTATTTGCAGTGCAGAAAGAAGTCAGCCAGGATGCAGACCCTCCTGAGTTCTGTATGTCCACAAAGGCTAGAGCAAATATAAGCAACAAAGGCTCCCCATAAGATGTGACTCTTGGGAGAAACTCACTGCTATAGCAGCTGACACCAACTGCAGTAGCTGCTCAGCTGGGGACACTACGATAACACTGACCACTCTAAAACCAAAGGATACAATATATTTTTTGCCTCACACGCGGCTCAGAAAAGAGAATGTAAAAATCTTCTAATCCTGCAGTCAAGCCACTAGCTACCTTCAGGGAATCTTAGCAAAGTGAGGACAAAACTCCCAACAGATACCCTAATCAATGCTACCCATGTGGATGAGCTGCAAAAAACATTTCTGAGCATTGAGGAAATATGCAGCTTGCATAACATATCTCAGTCTTGTTGTGATTTGGCAACATCAGCAGAAAGATGTTGAGGTGCTAACATAATACTTTCCTTTTTGCACTTCAGTAAGCAGTTAAAATGAGTGCTTAACCATCCAACCTCCATACTGTCATTCCTTTCTAACACTTCTGGAGGTGATTCTGCAGATAGATTATACCAGTGTCATGCTTAGGTGAAGCAGAAGCATTTCTGGTAACCGTGTGTCATTACAAAAAATACAACTTCAGCTTGCAGAGAATACCTGGCTTCAGAGCAAGAATGAACAAAGTTGGAGGCTTGGTTCATTGAACAGATGTTAAGAAACGTAAGACAATTACGACTCCTTAAACTCAGCCTTTTTGTGTGGAAAGCATTGTGGCATCTACAGAATTATTTATTATGGACTTCTGGGGGTGCAAAGCCATGTGTGGTGCTGCTACTGTGTCTGCTGGGAAATGCCATCCCGAGAACATGGGGGCACACAGAATGACACACTGGATATGGTAAATCAACTCTCCTAGGGTCGTTATGAGACATCTTACAAGATAGAACTGTGTCATTCAGGAGTCCTGTGTTTCTAAAATGCTTCGCAGGGCTCATTTGAACCACAGTTATGAACAGTCAAATCTGCCTTTAGGAAAGAAGAAGAAGAAGAAGGAAAAATCCCATTTCTCCCTCAGTCCTGGATTCCTGGATGTGTATGAAGCCCTTGATGATTCTGGGACTGGTCGAGGGTGATGGTGACAATGATGACAATTTTCTGGAAAAGCAATCATTCATTCATAATGGGACTGTCCTTTCAGAGTCATATTTTTTGTGGCAGAAGAATGGGTTGCAGTCATCAACATCTTTGGCTCATATCAGCAAAGTGAATATTTTTTTGTAGCCTATCATTGACCAGATAAGTTTGGACAAAAGTCCAAAGAGTTTGACTGAAAACCTGGATCACTTTATCAGAGTTTACTACACGACTGTTACTTTAGTTTTACTTCATGTAGACCTTTGGCAAATAGAGGGGAATATATCTGCACAAAAATATGGGGATGCAGGCTCTACACACCAAAAAATCTGTGCGTGGCACAGCATGGAAAGATGCATTTTAGCTACTGTACTCAGTGACATCTCCCACTTACTCGTATCATTTTCTGTACCATTCTGTGCTCCCAGAGTGACTGCTCCCCCTCCTTAAAAAACCACACCAAACTCTTATCTTTGGGGCTAATCCTGCTGTCTTCACTCCCCCAGCACTGTACGATCAGCCATCTCCCAGCCTCACTCAGGGAGGCCCTGTGGCTTTCTCTGCCGCATTAGGAAAGAACAAGGTTTAGGGCAGCCAAGTGACCATCCAGGCAACTTCCATGCAGGCAGTGTCCAGGGAGCCAAGCCCCCCTCTGTACATGTGCTGGGAGGACCAATGTCAGATGACCTCCACAGGGCACATTTGAGCTACATCTGAGCTTCCTTTCACGGGTTTGTCGTCTGCGTGACTGATGCTCCCAGTATCAAGGCAGCTTTGGAGCTGCCCGTGGCACACAGTGGGGGGTCTGTCCTCAGGGCTTGGTGATCCTTCTCTTCTAATTATTTCTAGAGAATTACACAAATGAAGTGTACAGGCATGACGAGACTTACCATGGATTTAAGGAGTACTTATATGTGTTGTAGTGGGGAAGCTGTGGGAAACTATATTCTGCCCAAAATACATGCAGCAAGAATGGACCCTTTCCTTGAAGGGATCTAAAAATACACCCTGCCACTATACTCTAGTTGTTTAAACCCTCTGCATGTGGCATTAGAGGACTGTATATATGGAAGGCTCAGGACTAGGGTTAACATAATTATAATATAGGACCTATAAATTCTCTTTATGTCTCACATCATTGTAGCAGTGCACTAAAAGCATTTTGTCCCTTTCTATGTTTTTTTTTTCTCCCTTAATTCTCACATCATTCTGGTGTCTTCATACATGAAGACTAGAAGAGTTTTTCTTTTCAACTTCATGTCATGATGACATCAGGACTGGGACTCCACAGGCTCACACTGAAATAATTGATGCTATTTGCATTTCACATTCTAACAGCTTCATAACAAGATCTCTGTAGACTTGCACTGAAATTGTTTTCCCACTGAAGTCTTACAACATAGCAGCAATATAATGACATTTTAATGGGATCCCTATAGACTTGCCATGAAATTGTCAAGAGAAAATAGTGGTGATGTTAATTGAATTGGGAACTAACATTGTTAAAATCAAATGTGAAAAGTAATTGCTCTGTTAGAAGAATCACAGGAATTTAGGTGCTGATCCTCTGAAGATGTGTGTATTCGCTCTTCAAACCAGTCCCCTTGAAATCTACTTCTCTGGGGAATAAAGTTAGGAGCTAGAAGAAACCAATTCATCATATCTTCTGCCTTTGTAAACAAAATCGTTAACCCAAAGGCAACAATCAAAGATTGTGCCTTAACTGTGACATTTTCTACGCGTGTCTGTGCAGATGCCAAGCAGAAATTACCTGAAAAGCTTGGCACTTGACATCATGCATCTTCTAAGTGTACATAAATAGAGTAACAGTTGCTTAGCTGGTAAAGCCCTTGGGTAAAACCATATTCACAATGAAGCTTCTAGGAACTGTGTCACTGACAGTAGCTGAGCTAGATTGCCATTCCCAGTATCACCTTCCTGCAGATCCCAAAAGCTCAACGCACACCTGCTTTGGAGGCTAAACCTACCGAGAGGAAAGCTGTTCATTTTAATCCTTGTGTTTTTCTGAGACATAAGAACGTGTTTGAGAGAAGATATTTATAATATATTTATGATTTCTGGTTTTATGAGAAAGAGAAAAATGCTTTAAAGATGAACTCTGCCATTCTCACAATGTCATGTGAGTGTCAGGCTTTGGAGTTCAGTTATTGTAAATTTCAAGACACTGCTGGAGTAGGCAATGGCACCTGACTGTGGAAGATGGGGTAAATGTTCTGACCTTACTCCCTTGCCTATAGTATTGTCTGTAAGAATTACATTAACATCAACTGACAGTTTTTTGATTGGTCATAAAATAGGCAGGGCAGAGCCAAAAATAATCCCACCTGACTAGAAGGGCCTGAAACTGTTATGTCCCACACACTGAGCTCTATCCAAAAGTAAAGTTTTTTATCAGGGGTATTTCTGAGACCAGCTCCTCATAAGCAGAGCCATATGTCAGAAGGAGGTAAGAAAATCAATACACAAAACAAACCATCAGCAATGATGAATTATTCCCTTTCTCTCAAGAGAAGCCTAGAATCATTGATCTGTCATGGAATCCACACAGACCTACTCCTCAGATGAACAAATGCCTGAACAACAGAGTACTGATAGGTGGCCTGATAACTCAGGAGATTAGTGCAGGGCTGCTGGGGGAGCTCTGGGCTAGAGTTTTAACCTGTCCTCATGGAAATCAGATCAGAATTTTCATTATCAACTTCAACAGAAGCAAGAGACCTTCTTATGTCTGGCAAAGCCAAAGCTGGGAACTGAGATATTAAGGAAAGACAGACATAAGACATAGAGAGGGTGAAAAGTTTGGCAAGAAGTAGGAAACAGTTTCTGTTGAAGGAGAAATTGAAAAGACTTTTAGGTTGCACTATGGATTCTGAAAGGATGGAGGTCATAAAGAAGGTGAAAAGAGCAGATATAGTAACTATTTCTAACATCACAGGAACACAAAGAACCCCAATGAAAATTATTGCCAAATATAAGGGCAAGTAAAGAAAGACCTTTTTTTCAGACAACAAAAAACTGAAACTGAGGAGCTCACTGATGCAGAATATGGTATATGGCAAAACCCTAAAGGAAGTCTGAAAAGGATTATATGTCCTCATAGATTATAGGTCCACTGGTAGGTTTTAAAAATTATGATCTGGATGCAACTTTGAGCTCAAAAATTCCCTCATACAGAGTTGGGTAGATAAACAAGGGAGAAGGGCAATATGTACCCACTGGAATTCCTATACCCTGAAGTACTCATTTGAGTTCCTGTCATGAGATTTAACAAGACATGCTTGGCTGTGGTGGGATGGAGCGCAGCTGAACTGAAGCACTGCAGTGTTGTGTGATATAAGTCAGCAGTCATTCAGCACTGGACAAGTTTTCTCCTTGTCAAACTGCTGCTCCATCCACCACTTCTGTGCCTGTCAATTCTACCTGAATAATGAGGACTTTGGAAAGCGGAAAGCATGACTGACATCAATCTCCTACCTCTGTATTCTTCGTGTGGTCTGGGAGCACCCTGATGTGGCAGAGAGAGGCTTCCTGTGATGTTTGCCTTGCATCCAAATAGAGAGTTTCAAGCAGAAATTTTCCCAGTCACTATGTTCCTTGCAGACTAAATGTTCAAGTGCATGGTGCCAGCACTTACCTAATGGATTCTGAATTGCCATTTTAATTTTCAGAAACTGTATAATATTATTTAGAAGAACGATCTGCTTTTTGGCTTTGTTTTACACCTAGGAACAAAACCAGACAGTGAAGCCAACCATGTCTCCCCTCGGACTGCTCCTGAAATGCCTAAGGATGAGCACATCCGACTAGCTCAGCTGTGCTGGAACTTCTGGCCAAAGAGATCTATTTATTATAGGGTGTGATTGTCAAGTTACTTATTTCAGTGGCTCCACTGCTGCAGTGCAGAAAAACTGGGTGGTCCTTGAGGCCATCGTGAGTGCGCTGCACCTGGGGCTGCAGAAAGTATTAAGAAGGGAAGCATACACACGGCTGGCTTGATGGACTGTGACCAGTTGGTCCAAAGTTGTGGGAACCACTGAACGAGCTGTAATCCTTTAGGGGCCAGAGTCCATTCTCATGTATTCAGAGAGAGTCCCGTAATTATAACAGCTGAAACTAGATCAGGCACCAGAGCTGGACAGAGGACAAAACATTAAGTTGTTTCATTTCATTCTGACTTCTTTTTATGGCAATAACTGCTAAAAGGAAAACAAATGTTCGTCGAGATCTGCTTTGTTCTGCCATCACATGTGAAGCACACAAGGGGCCTTTTCATGCAGAAAAATGCATAAATCACTCCCCTAGTTTTACTTATGGGAATGCAGCATTTTCATATTAAAGAAATACAGCCAGTAATGAGATGCACAGACATCCGACAAAGAAGAGTAAGGATTTCAGAAAAAATAAAGGAGATACGATTTAGATATTAGCCAAAATGAAGCGGGAAGCTCATGAGGAAATGCGATTACAGGAATTATGAAGAGAAAGCATTTCTTATATGGATACAGGGCCAGATTCTCAGCAGCTGTAGCTAGATACAGCTTATTCACTTTCAGAGAAAAGACTACAAGAAGTCAGTTCTTTGATTATCTTGGGATAATTTAATTCTTCTTTTTTTTTTTTTTTATTTTTTTTATTTTGTGTGCAGCTCCACTCATCATAAAAGTATTTTATTGCTTTTTACAGGATCAGTTTCAGCTGGATCAGTGAACCATCAGACATCCTGGGTGATGCAAAAACACTAATGCTGATGCAGGAAGGTAGGTGGAACACCTGGAAACAGTGACAGAGATGGTGGAAGCAGGCCACAGTTAAGCCAATAATATGAGTGTTTCAATATTCAGCAGCTGGAGATGCACAGTGCTATGGAAATAGCTGTTCGAACAAGAAAACAATCCCAGGAAAAGATCAAAACAAATGTTCTTAAGGTACAATCAAAGTAGTGTGACAGTGTCACATCATATCTGTATCATCCCAATTAAGAGAACTAGATGTTTGCTTTCAATCAGTTATATCAGACATTTTAGGACTTCAGTGAATGACAGCAAAGCAAATCTTCATGTATATGATTTTTATTCCACATACTTTGAAGGCAGTTTTGTTATAGCTGGTCAAAACATAAAACTTACATTAATAGAAGTTAGCTGTGTTTGTTTCAGAGTGGGATTAGGGGTTTTTGCAAAATGAGTAAATACCAGTATGTTAGAAAGAACAATATTTGTAATAAGCCTTCAATTTGTTAAAACAAATGCTATAAAATGTGATTATATAGTAAGAAAGTATATATAATATAATGCTGTAAAAAAATGGCTTTAAAACCAGCTCATGTTTCACTAAACAATTGCTAGAAATGCTAGGCTTGCTGGAAATGGTTCAAGCTTCACTAATCAATGAGGAAGTTAAAAAATTCTAATTTTTGGTAGATTGCACCCACCGTGACTGTTTTACTCTCTTTTCTACAGCCTGTAGCCTTTAAGCACTTCTTGCAAATCTTCTAGGAAGGAATTATAGATTTTTTATTTTTTGCTGACTTGACTGGTTTAGTGTAGATCTATAACAAAGTTGCTTAAAAGCTACTGTGCAACAAAACTGCCACCATGGTATCTTCACAGAGGATTTATAAATAAGCATGTTATAGAATCACCTTATGTCTTTTGCTAATATGATGCTGTTTTCCTTCACTAATGTTCGTGCAGCACATAGACTATATAAATAAGAGAGAAACATTCTCAAAAAATCTTTTCTGCCTCCTAGACAAGTACCAGAGGGGTCTCTCCAGGGAACACTAATTATCTTTGTCCGGTGTCTCCCACTTAATATTTTCAAAAGGCCTTGGAGATGACCAGACCAATCTCTACTGAGTCTGCAGGACAAACTGTACTGCAAATTAGACCATGATTAACCATTCCTTAGGGAAGAACAGGCTATTATTTTCAAGAGAAAGGGTTTAAGTTTCACATGAGTTGCTCATCAACCCTACATGCATCCTGTGTAGATGCAATAATTTTCTGATTGGAAGTCCTGTCAAAGTACCACTTGGAAAGCTGCATGAAGATACTCAAGGCAGCTGCTGTGTAAGACAAGGAAAGTGAGGAAGACGTCCAAGGTTTGGCCTTGATTTTTTGGAAGACAGTCATATCTGACTGCAAAGAATTTACTAGAAAATCTTGTAGCCTCAGTGAGCCCCAAAATAAAACAAACATATTCCACATGCACAGAAGAGGAGAGAAAATCATTGCTATAGAAAGATGATTTGCATCCAGATTCAATTACTATTCCAACCAGAATGTGGCATCCCACCTCATAATGGCAGTCCTGAAGATTTAAAATAAGTTTACCATCAAATAATATACCAAAGCTTTCATGCAAACCTGTATTTGAGTCAAATTACTCATGCTGTTGTACTTTAAACATACATCCTCCTTTATATGGGCTTGATCAAAACTGGCAGGCAAAACACAAAGAGCAGTGTAAATTAAACTCTATGGGTGAAGAGAAACGTATGAAACATAAATGAGAAGTAGCAGTATGTCAGGGATTCTTGCCATCTATTGTTTAGCAATTGTTGATGTGTAGTTCAGATGGACACTTCATCCACGAAGTGATCGTGGAATCAGATTTGCACAGGAAATGCATCACTTTCAGGCATCATGTCATCTTCTCTCCCTCAGGAGGAGACACTCTGGGAAAGCATGGTTTAAATAATGATGGATGTCACTTGTCCAAGCCAAACCTTGCTATTTGTAGCCTTCTTCATTCCTAAGAAAGGAAAATCACTGAAGGTGCCACAGACAGATATCTCAGTGAGGTGATTTTAATGCAATCTATAGGAATGTTTACTTATCATATCCCTAGCTCAGTCTGGCTAAAAGCTGTAACTCAGGTTTTTTCTTACAGTTACGTGGTGGGATGGAAGGAAGTTGTCATCTGGACGTCTGAACACATTCACATGTGTCTTCAAATCATCTTTGAGAGTATAGGTAGGGAGCTATTGATCCATTGAGTTTGGAACGAAGTGCCTAGTACTTGTAGTAGCGGTACATCAGTGTTGTCCAATAGATATTGTGGCTCTGACTCTCTAGGGACACTCACTCAGGCATTTTGTGCAATAAAAATGAGTCATTGCTGCCGACTTTTATGCATGGAAAATGTTCATGTACAAATACACAGTTGTGAGGAGATATTTATTTTGTGTGTGTGTATATGCACACACGCATGTTTCCCTGCTACAAAAACAACTGACTGCTTTAATAAACTGCTTTCATTCTGAGATCATAATCACTCTTGCATGCATATGTGCACACACACAAAGAGATGGAGACAACTAGGTCTCTAAATAGAAACGTACACGTTCTGGCTGTTTTTGGCTTTGCTTTTCTCTCCAAGCCTTCCAGGCAAATGGCAGCAAGTCTCAAACTCTTTCCAAGTGATCCTCCTGAGGCTTGTTTGCCTGAGTTCAGGCCTCTCACAGGGAGCACACTGAGCTGAGCTACCTAAAAATATACCCTGGATCCTTTCTGGCATCTGTGCTGGGTATGTGAACAAGATTATGTTCCCTTCTTGAGGTAGGCCGAAGAGTTATGTCATGTATTTAAGGGATATCAATAGTGCATGTGAGGTGTGCACACTCCTGCAAGCGAAAGGATTGCATTGTGACATGAAAAGTGATAGGAAGCACCAGCCTCAGGTTTCCTCAGCCCCAGTGAGCAGTTTAACAAGGCTTCATGATGCATGTCACCTCTCCTGCCATGCCCCTAGGACACGTTGTGTGTCTTTATTCCTTGTGCATACTATATCGCCTCATCTGTAATTATAAATATATGTTTAGTGTCACTTCAAAGCCTTCCCTTGACAGGCATGCTCCCTTTTCAGGGATTTGGAATCTCTGACATTCTTTCTTCAGAAACTCTGGAGCAGGGTGTGATAGCCTCCTGCTGACAGTTACCTGTGTTCAAAGGGACTGCCAGAGAAAGCCCATTGCAAAGCAGAGAAAATTGACTTTTGTGTCACCCATTTAACATTCATTGGCTTCTACAACAAGAGGACATTTTCAATGCTTGGCTTTTTTTAACCTGGAAGGTATTTAAGGATGGGTACAGAGAGTGGATTTGCAAGACATGAAAAGACTAGCAATAGTTTAGATTTTCCATCAGGTATGTCTGATGAACAAAAATCCTCCTCTAGGCTATGCTCGTTCATTACATATATTTTATACAATCCAGATACAGAAGCTAGAACTTGGCTGACCCATCTATTCCTTTTGTGGCATTTTCCTGCAAAATGGTTTTTAGAAGTACCCATCTGTCAATTTACTATATTATTATATTACAGTACCATCTAGAGGTCCCAAATGGGATCAGGGCTGTATGTACTAGGGGTAGCATGCAGTTGTCTTCTGGGAGAAAAAGTATACAACCAAAGGAGATCAGAGAAAAAGAAGTAATTACTGTCCCTCTCTCACAAATTACATTTCTGACCCTATTGTGTAAATTATGCATACAGTAAGATGCACACAGTTGGTGAAGGAACACAGACCTGCCAGGTCTGTCATTTTGAATAGGACTATATTGTTCTTAAAGACAACTCACTGCCCTACCTAGATTCCATCAAGAATCTACTGGATTTCTGGCTGGCTGGCAGCCATGAGGAACTCCCAGACAAAAAGGCTCTTGTGCAGATCAGCACCTCTCAGACACATCCAGTTACTTCCTTTGGACTGGCCAAGAGGTATGGAAATAAAAGACAGAGCTGGGATGCGAGTAGGGTCTGCTGAGTGTTAATCACAAGGCTCTCCTGCCACCTTACTGTTCATCGGTCACAGCTGCCCAAAAATGAGAAAACCATTGGCTGGCAAATTTTCATCTTCTTTGTAAGGGGCTCATATTTCTGAAAGACTTTTCATCACGTAGGATTTATGAAGATATTTCTGAGAGGGTGAGTTTCCAGGCCTTTAGCCTCTCACTTATACTAAGTTTTCATAGACTTCCTATGAAAATTCCACTGTCTAATATCACTGAAGACAGCAGTACTACAAACCTGAAATCAGGGCAAATTTGGACCATGATTTAGAATTAATATATGGAGCCACAATCCATAAGCAATTTGAAATATCTTTGCTCAGACAGGTTGAGCATTATTCTCCCGGACGGCAGCAAGGCAGTAGTTGATCCTAATGAAGGTAAATTAATACAGTAAATTTTTACATATGAACAGATCCAAATTCTAATTTAGGTACAGCAACACTTAACTGCAAGCCCCTTCAGCTCCAGGAAGAAGACCCAGGGCATCTAAATGAGTCAGACAGACCAAATGCACATAGGTGGAGTCTCTGGATGGCAATCCAAAAAGCTGGTGTGCTATGTGGAATACTGTGAAGAGATAAAACATGTTAGATGCATGGCAGCAGAATATCTGAAAACCCTTTCTGCTTCAGAACATCAAATGCTTTCAGTCACCTGAGAATTATAATATTATAATATTAAACTATTAAAATATAGGATATTACTGCATTGAAGGGTTGTGATTCTATAACCCCAGAAACCTCCTCCAGTCTATCAGGCACTTGTGTCAGTGCCACATTCCTCCCTTTTCCTGAGGTCAGCTCACTGTATGACTGGGAAAACAAAGTCACAAGGCCAGGAGGGATGGCAAGAGGTAGGAGAGTCCTGCACTAAAGGCAGAATGCTCAGGTGGGAGGGCAGAGCCCCAACCTGCCCTTCGCTCCTGCCTGTCCCTTTGTTTCTTGCCCCTTTTCTGCTCTGCTAGCACAGACAGAGCCAGACAGGGTGCTTTGATGCACAGCATGGAGGTGCCCCGAGGGCCCACCGGTGCTAAAAACTGGGCAACTTGGGCTTTCTTCTGGGACTTAAATGCATCCCTGAGCTAGGCTGTAGTCAAAGTAACAGAAGCATTTATGCTGCAGTAGGGTTTTTCTGTCCTGTGCCTTGGGCTTTCTGAACTTCCTCTCTGTAGCACATGACTACCCACAGTGTTGTCATCTGGTTCCTTCTTCTTGGATTTAGATTGCCACTGAGTTACAAAGCTCTACCTATTTCCTAGTCAAACGCTTCACTAATCAATGCATAATGCAATACAGACATCAGCTCTGAAGAGACATCCTCACATCTACAATGAAGATACAAAACTCTTGGCCACATGATGGAAGAAACAAAGATTGGATACTGAAAGAGAGAGAGAAAATATTTACTTCGATCTGCATGCCTGTTCAGGCTTTCACAGAATGCAGGGCAAAATATATCTTGGAGATATTAATTCCACATGAGAGTATGGTCTGACTTTTGCCCTTGTGGCAAGAGAAGTCCAAGAGTTTGCAGGTTAGCATCGTGCCTCAGCATCAGTTGAGACTTCAACAGTTTTGAATTTTCACATTGTGACACCTTGTCTTACATGGTCTTACCTGAATCTAACAAGAAGTGTGAATGTTTAGCTCTTGTGCTACCAGATGCTCGAGTTCTCAACTGTCCTGGACCAAGTCTTGACCAATGGACTGTATTATCGGGAGTTTTCATAAATGTGGAGAGGATTTGGTGACTTAATATCTGCTAAATTGGTTACATTTAATCTCATTTCTTTTTCATTCATTTGTAAAGGATGATAAGTCAAACTGTGAGCATGAAAAAGAAATCTGTTCCTTTTGTCATTGAACATGAGGGGTTTTGGGGCCACATGCTAGGAGTGACTATATTGGCACATATTTATGGAACGTTGCATAGATACATAACCACTCTTTCCTTTGGACTGGGGTGAGCTCAGTGCACACAGAGGAGGGCAGGGAATGCCAGCATGAGAGATGACAAAGGACAGCAGATCTTTCACGCTGGACCCAGCTCTGATCTCAGAAGATCTAAGTAAACTTTGGCAAGCTTTCCTGTCAAAAGGTTGTTTTTCTAAAGAGAAAGCAATTCCTGAAAGTTCCTATGACCCAACACCATAGATATTCCATTTTCATGTATCTATCTTCAATGAAACAAGGGTAGTGCTAGACATTCATGGCCTTTGTGACTGTGGACCTAAGGTCCTAAGACCTCTGGATGGCCGGGCTAGAGGGCACTCAGCTCTTTTTAAATTGCCTGTACGAGCAAATTCCTGTGGCTGGCTTTGTGCCATTGTACCTGTCCCAGTGGAGGCTAAATACTGTGTTGGATGACTGACCTACATATCATTACAGAAGAGAAATGTTCCCTGCTGCAGTTCCTGCCAAGTGCTGTAGAGCTCTGATTGGACAGATGAATTATGGCAAATGCGCTCCTAATAAAGCCAATGCCATTAAGTTAGAAAATGAGGCTGCTGTCATATATGAGTGGTGGCAGGAGCATTTCTAGCTTAACAAGGTCTGACAAGACCTCCTCAACATGCTCAAATGAAATCAATGTCAACACCTAATCAGTTAAGCAGGTAATGGATTATTTAAAAAAATTTAAACTGTAGCTGCATTAGCTCATTTAGAAAAAAGGAACACGTGAGTCCTCCAGATAATGTAACATATTTTAACAGTTGTCACATTTGCCAAGTTCAAGGAGAAGCTGCTTTAACCTGAAGAGCTGAGATGTGTACAGCAGCATGGCGGTAGAATGTAGGGCACGTCATGAATTTACGGACAAAGGAATTTGCAAGGTTTATCAGTCACTGCCTGGGTTTGCATAACAGGTCGGCTCAATGAAATATACATGAACAGCATCTGTTTCTGCTTTTAAGATCACAGTGTGCAATGTGGACCATCACCCACCCGATAGAAACTGGGTGATAGGATGAGAATCCAGCATTCTAATGAGCAACAGAGGGAGTATTTGCTGTTGTGTCTGGGAAGCTAGGGAAATAGGCTGGAAGGATTGTGGACAAATGACCTGAACCTCAGTGTCCTTAGACCCTCGTGAGTTACCTAGAGAAATTAGAATCATAGCTAACAATCTCAGATAGGAACTGGTTAACACTCCTACACATGCATAGTTACTGAAATGGATTAGAACAAACGCCTTGTCTTGGGATCTAGCCACTGATTAGGGCACAGAAATGAGGCAGGTATTTGCAAGGCACTGACACAAGAGGGTTCTCACACCTCTCCCTGCAGCACCTGCAATGAGTCGGTGCCAGGCCAGGGCAGTGGATTGGGTGGCTAAGCCTGATACAGTGGGCCTATTCCTGTGTTCTTAAGAAAAAAGTGCTTTAGAAAATAGCCCTGAGAATCACCAGCTAGTTGAAGTGGAGCTGCTGATCCTTCTCACCAGAATAAATGGGCAATGTTCTGCACTGAACTGCAACTGGTTCCTGATCCCTCCTTCACTCCCCATCCCAAGGTTTCCCCCATTTCCCCTGTCCAGTCTCCAGTCCCCACGGCAGCAGTGCCAGCAACAGGTCCTTTTCCGCAGGACTCCCCACTCCCTCTGTTACAACTGCCTCATGTCTCACCTCTGGACCAGAAAACTCGTGGCTTTGCTCTCACCCTGGTTTAAATGATGAGCAGCTCTGCTGGAGTTGATTCAGTTGAGAACCTCAGAACTGGAGGAGGCGAAATGAGAACTGGAGCTCTCTCAGTTTCTTTTTTTTGGTTGTTTTGCTTCTTGCTGCTGCTACTGAGGCCCACTGAAGACATGCCGGGCATGTGCAATGCCTGAGCTTGAGGCCATCACAGGCGAGCTCTCCCGTGGTTATTAATCTGAGGTGTCTAAGTCATACAGGGACCGCGTGTCTGGAATGTGACACCTTCACTACGCTTTAATGGATCCTCACGTGTCATAAAGTATCACTGTATCATAAAATTTGGAGTTTATTAATACACCAGGAGAATGGGAGTCTCAAAGCTTTTGATCTTTAAAATACCACTAATAATCAGTTCCCAGCCGCCTGGCTCTAAAAGTGGGACAATCGTTTGCTGATTAGCGCCCTAACAGGGCTTGCAAAGTAAGCAGAAACACCTCTGTTTCTCCCGCGGCGCCCAAAGCAGCGCAGGGCCGCGCCCGGGGCCGCGCCGGCAGCGTGGGGAGGCTGCGCCGCCGCCCTGCCCGCCCGTGGCCAGCAGGTGGCGCTGCGGCCCCAGGCTGGCCCC
>VZRF01001455.1:576715-595956 GCA_013396875.1 Vireo altiloquus
TGTGTCACCCTGAGCCCCCCCGTGTCACCCTGAGCCCTGCCATGCCACCCTGAGCCCTGCTGTGCCACCCTGAGCCCTGCTGTGTCACCCTGAGCCCCGGGAGCAGGCCGGTCGGGACACTGGCTGACTCCGCAGGGACAGATGGGCGAGGGACAAGCAGGTGACGGACAAAGGTTTGCGTTATGTGTCTCGCGTTAGTGGTCTTCATGCCCGCGGGTGCTATTCCACGTCAAGTGCGGTGGGTGCGTCTGTTAAAGGAACTGAAGAGGAAGAGGAGCACTGTGGCGTGGAGGGGTCTTCTGGAGGAGGCAATGCTACGGCTCTGGCCAGCACCAGAATCCTGGGACCTGTTCGCTCTTCCCAAAGCTACTGCTGGAAACAGTGGAGTAGCTCCAGGCACAAGGGAGCCCAGCCGACAGCAGGATGAGCATGAGGCACCCGGGGCAGACAGGATCCCTGCTGTAAGGAAATGGTCTGGGGAATAGCTCCACAGCTGCGGGTTCCAAGGCTAAAATAGACTTGGAGTCTGACGGCCCTTGTTAGCGTGCTCGGGGAGGTGGAGAAGGGGGCCAAAATCTAGCAGTGGGTGACACAAGCCCCCTGACGGTGTGGTGTGGAAGTCAGACCAGCTGCACAAGAGGCAAACAGAAGAGGCACGTAAGAGGGCCTATTGACCAGTCTGACCTGTAACTCTGGCAAGTGGACTGCTGTATTTTATGGCAGTGGAGGAAATGAAATGATTTTTCTGGCAAATGATAGAAAGTGAAGGTGCTAGAGGAGAATAGATTAGTTTTCGGTACTAGTGAAGACCATTTTTTGTAAAATGCAGTTCAGAACTGATGTCTCCACTGAGACACAGGCCAAACCAAATTAAAGAATTGGTTTACTTTGCTTTTGATGCCTCGATTTCATAGTCCCAGAGGTCCATTCAAATCCCTGCGATTTCTGCCTACTCCAGAAAGCTTCTCCCAGCCTACCCTAAATGGGATGTTTAGACCCACATAATTTTGAAATCAGTACATAAAGAGATAAACCTCTGATGTTGGGAGAAACAGGATGAGATATTCACCAAAAAAAAAAAAAAATTAATGCAGATCTCATCAAGAATTTGTTCCCCTTCTTTCCCCAGGAAGTTGGCCCTTCTTGATTAGATGATGCTGCATTTTCAGATAGCAAACTATTTTTATTGTAAATTCCTCTTAGTTTTGACCACAAGAGTTTTCCACTTTGAGGTTGCCTTGCTGACTGTATGCAACCTGCCATGGATGTGCATCCAACCCAAACCTTGTCCTGGAAGCTCCAAGGGTCTTTTCTTTAATATGACATTAGTCATGTGAGGGGAAAATGCTGAAATCCTCTAGGAAAAACAGTGAGCAGGAGTGGCCATGGCAAGACAATTCATTCAGTCAACAAAGCTGCTCCAGGGGAAAAAAAGAAAAAAAAAAAAGAGAGAGAGAAAAATAAATTGTTTGGGAGTGCACCAAATTAATTATTCCACATGACAACATTCCCTCACTGCTTTCATCCTTCCTGGATCCTCCTCACACCTGGAGCTTAAAGTTAGTCCTTATTTTGTACCACATGTGCAATAAATTCATTACTTCAGGGAAGCATTGGACCTCTTTTACATGTGCAAACTGATTGCAACAGGATTGTCAAGAAAGAATCCTGACATGGAAAATTAATCATTCATTTTCCTATCTAATCACAAAATTGGATGTTGAAAGAGATACAGTAACTATATGTGCATTTTATTAGATAGCTTTGTAGTAAAGTCTTACCTGGAAATTAATTTTAAATTCCTGAGAGAATGCATGAAGTTGGAAAGGTGCCTGAATGGCTCTAAAAAAAACATCAGGGTTAATGGTAGTGTATCAAATAAAGAGAGGAGTATTTAGTGAGAGCAGTATTTGACATAATCTTTGACATCTTCATTAACAATCAGAGGGAATACAATGCATATCGCTGACATTTTGAAATGACACCAGGTTAGGAAACGTTACTGAATTGAGAATGAAGCAAAGAAATCCAGAAAGAAAAAAATGTGGGTAGAAATTAACTATATGAAATTTGTCTGAGAAAAAAAAAATCATAAAAATGTCTATGAGAAGTAATTAATAGGTAGTAAAAATCAGACAAGCTAGTGAATGTCAGTGTGGATATGCCCCTTCATTTCATTGCTGTACCAGTCCAAGCTGTGGTAGCTGATGTACATGTTTGTTTATCTCATAACAGAGAGTTGCAATAGCTCTCATGTGATCCCACTCCACTACCATGTTATGTTAAATTCAGGACGGTATTATTTGAATAGTAGGGACAAACTGGCAAAACTTTGGGCAAAGGCAACAGAAGCGATTGGAGATGTAGCAGGAAAGAGATGGGTACACTACTAAAATATAAGATGGATTTAAGGGGATTTATTCTTTAGCAAGGTCAAATCAGGGTGTGTGTCTTTTCCTTAGTAAAGACAGAGAACTGTAAAATACCATCCCATATGCCTAGAACAGATACCTAGACAGCTTTCAAGCCTGTGCCAACAAGACTCACAATCCAAGCACTGTACACTATTTCTTCTAGAGCTCATTATACCTTACACTTATGGGTGCCTCCTGTTTAATTTTGGAGGTGGACAGTTCCATCACTGATGACATTAATATGTAAAGTATAAGCTTAAAACAGGGGACTTTAATCTGTGAATTCCGCGCAATAAAATGAGAGTGGGAAAACAGAATTTCTCCTCAAGCCCATATTTATTTCCAGAAGGAATCATTCTATCAATAGATAAAAGGATATGAGCACCTGTTAGAGACCATGTATGTCAACGGCAAGATTTTTCATCACAGAAACAATGACTTACTGACAGCATGTTGACAGTGAAACTCTGCCCAAATCACCATTGCTTTGGTGATGTGACTGGGAATTCTGGGAGAAGAGGCCCTGATGAAATGCTAACTGTACACTGTGTTATGTCCTATCAGATCCCAAAACCTGCACTATTACTGTACTCTGATAGAGAATGCTGATGGTAGTGAAAGGTAAAATACAGGGTTTTGGCTTTGCAGTATGAGAGAACAAAGCTGTGTAATTAATAGCAGCATTCTTCAGAGGTCACAGCAATGCCAACCCCAATGGACAAAGCTACACTTGATGGGCAAAGGGTGCTAACTTGGTGAACATGTGAGAATATGTGTCAGTGACACTTCCACCTGTCTTCCTCAGATGCTTAGGAGATTTATAAGGCTCTTTTGGTTGAGAGTTTTCATCTACAAATGTGTCTTAAAAGGTGTTTGAGATAACCTTGGGCTATCAGTAGTTTGGAATTCCCAGCTTGTTAGCCAGTTCCCCGTCCCAGATTGCTCAGCTGTAAAATGCTTATGCTGCTTTTGCTTACAGGTGCTTGTAGCCGTACCAGTATCCTGAAGCACACAGGTCATGCTGGATGCTCTTCTTGCTGACCTTCACTCTGTAATGGACAGTCAGATTAGCACTCTTGTCTGTTTTGAAGAGTTGAGTGTGGGTTCTCATAAATATTTTGTTCTTTTTTATTTTTTAAAGCATTGTCAATTAGATCTCCACATCTAATTAAAAAAACCAACCCACTGCATTTGCAAATCCACCATTTCAGCACAACCACAGACGAAATGCAGCACTGCCTTCCACCACCTATTTCAATTGGATAAAACTTACCTGTTTATAAATGATAGTAGAAAAATTATGAAATATCAGTGTCACTGATTTTGTACGCAGTGATTTTGTTTCTGGCTGAATGCAACCAGTGACTAGATACAGTTGCCACAAAGTTAAAAGGTGAGATTAATTGCTATTATGCCGTAAATAAATGCTGAGTTCTAGAAGCTCTATCTGGCCTCTATCTCTACCTGGTAGATATGGCAGCATATACCTGCTTCCCCTCTGGCCTTCCCCAGCCAGTACTGCTGCACCAGCTGGAGATGCCAGTGGTTTACACCTGAGTGGGAAGCACTGGGACCAGCAACCACAGGTTTCCAGGTCAGTATGTGGGAAATACACACAAATGTACAAACTCTTCCAACCTAGCCAGCTTTATTGACTCGTTGGACAGCAGAGATTTTCGAGAAATGAGGAAACATTAACTATGACAATGTGTCTTCTGGGCATGCACAAACACAAGTAGATTTTGCAGATGAAATGTCGGTGACGGCTGGTGGCAGTGGGTCCATGAGCTGGCGTTGGTGGATAAAACCCAACCACCCATTTGCTCCTCCCTGTTGCCCCCTCTCCTCACCTCCCCGGGCTCTGCTCGCACACTCAGGCTGCTCTGGCTGCTGGCTCACCTACGGTGCTGCAGTGCTGACTCGCTCACACCGCTTCATTTCTGCATGACACAACAAAACAGGCCTCGGAGATTCCTTTATAATGCCACAGATAGACATAAACAGATGCTCCAAACAGATGTAATCAAACACAGATGTGATCTGAAGATTCCAAGGCGGGCTCTGGGGTCCAGCCAAACTATACAGAGCACAGACCGACGGCAAGCTGGAAATACAGCAAGGGGCTCACCTTTCCCCCCCCGCTGATGCTGGCTGAGCAGAGAGGGGTAGGTATGGCAGATACGAGCATATACCAGCTGCTGGGGGACACTTGGGGTGGCAGGAGGGGCCTGTCATCCTCCAGTAGTGCCTTCCCCTGCCCAGTGCTGGATGCATTGCTGTCCTTGGAGATTCTGGTAGTAGATGATTTCATCAGTCAGCTGTTTTCATTACCAGAATCTACCAAACAGCCTGGTTTTCCAAAGAGACTGCATCCAAAGAGACCCCGACTCTTTCCTTTTAGTCAGTGGTGAGTGGCAAGGGGTAACTAGCAGAGGGCATTTCTGTAACTAGCAGAGGGCATTAAAGCCATTCCTACTAACATAAAATCACTTACCCTGCAGCATGTTCATTGAAGGGAGGTTGAGAATATTGCAGAGTGAAGAAAGCAGGGGAGCTAATGCCAGAAATGAAGAATGGGGAGAGTGGGTCTTTCTTTTCATGTCATCCCTGTGTCTGGTGCTGCTGTTGGCGCTCTGGTGACTCTCTGGGTCTCCTTGTACATTTGCTGGAGGATTATGGGGAAGACAGGTCAGAAGGCAAACAGCGACAAAAATAATGGGTTTGTATAAGAGTGGTGCCACCTAGAGCAAGTCTAAAACTGGAGGTGAGTCCTTGGGGGCAGAGAGGGCTGTGCGCATTTCAAGGAAATTTTTACCAAAAAATTTCATTTAGGATCCTAGAATATGAGGGTGGAAAAATCCTCGAGATGCAGTTATCTAAGCAAAGGCAATGTGCATTTCTATGAGAGAGAATTTATCACTTCTTAAATTGACTCATGCTATGGGCTTGATCCAAAGTCTGTGGAAAAACTCTGACTGACTTCGCAGCTCCTTGGGGTGTAGGTGGGAACTTTGCCACTGTCTTCAAGGAGAACAGGGCCAGGCTTTAGCCCTTGGCTGAAAAACAAATCAAGGAAAATACACAAATCCATTTCCAATACTTTAGAAAGAATTTATTATTTGAATTTCTGTAGCTATACTGTTACTAATAACATTAAATACCCATTAATCTATGTTTTAAAGCATATTGTACCTAAATAGAAATTGTGCACATACCCACTTACATGTTTGTTGGACATGAGTCTTTTAATAGAATAAGTAGTCATAAAGATTGTATAGATTGAAAGTAACATGTTAAATAGCACCTTTGAGTCCTTCAGAATTAGCATCAACTGTTTTCTGGTTAGTGCAAATGACCACTTTTCAGAATAGCTGTTTTACTTAATTTTTCTTACAGAAATGAGCTGAGTGACAGTAGCTATGATTTCAGCAAATCAGGCAGGTGGAGATTTTTTCAAAAGCTTATACTAATAAATTGAAGACAATATGAAAAGTATTAATAGGAAATAAAAAATATCAATTTGTCGAAGTCTATATCAACTGCAGAAAAAGAAATCAGAATTTTAACAATCTTTCTATGTAAAAACATTGTAAGACATTTAAATGGTTGAAAAGTTTTGGAGATTTCTTTTGAAATGGAGTAGTGGTTTTAAATTTAGATTTAGATTAATATACAGTGCATATATACAGTAATATTTTTAGAAAGAGGCTGAGATTGTGTTCACGATTATGCAAACAAAGAAAAAAAGAGATTGAGATTTGCAACACTTTCTAAGATTTTTTTTGTGGCTCGTTTCTTTAACTTCTTTTAGATTTTCCATATCTAAAAATAGGTGGCACCAAACTAAACTGGTTTTGACCCGAGCTGCCCTTGTCACCAAGACTGTCCTCGGAAAGCACTGATTTTCACCGGCTCCACATTCATCTAGGGATGATTTGAACATGTGGTTTGCGTTCAAGAATGCCCTGTAAATATAAACAACTATTACTACTGGAGCACATTTAATGACAGAAATGTGCTAATGCCGTGCTGACGACATTCGCCCTTGAATTACATTCCTTATAAGGGCGACGCTGCTCGACCCGGCCGGGCGGGCTGCAGGGCGGCCTCTGCCGCACTACTGTCGCCGCCCTCTCATCTTCGTCCCCAGCAAAGTAACCTAAAGCAAAGGTGTGTGCCCTCACCCTCCCAGGGCACCCCCTCCCAGCCCCCTGCAGGGACGCTCACCGACGGTGCCTCACGGGCACACCGGGAAACGTGACAGCAAAGCCACCTCTCACCCTAAAACCCTTGTTCACCCGAGCTGCGAAGAAATAATGAAATGCTTTTGGAAAATAATAATAATAAAAAATAAATGCCCGGGCCCTCGCCGCCACAGGACCGAGAAGGGCGGTTCGGGCAGCGCCCGGGAATATGCGGGTAGCGGCCACGCGTTTGCTGACGACTCGATCCTGTTCTTCCCTCGCCCAGCTCGCCGGGTAGAGCCAAGTGCGGGATGGTCTCCCCGCGGGCTTTTGGGGTTAGAGGCCGTGGTCGCGCTTGGCCCCCAGCCCGAGGCTCGAGCGGCGACACGGAAGGGCTGGTGAGGGCCCTCCCGCCCAGCTCCCGGGGCCGCTGCAAGGGAAGCACCTGCCTACCGAGGAACTGCTTTTAATTAGGCGCAGTAATGACCTTCTCCTCGGCTAGAGGAGGCGAGCCAAGTGCCTTTGCACTCCCGGCCGGGATCCTGCTTTCGATGACGGCTTTGCCCGGACTACCCTTAAAAGTTGCGGCAACAGCAGGGTTAAAAAAGCCCCCGGAGCCCCGGTCGCCAGAGAGGCCCCGCCGGGCCAGCGACCCCTCGGGTCTCACCGGCAGCGGGCTGCGGCAGCGCCGGGCGACGGGCGGGCCCCTGTGCTCCACGTCTCATCCTGGCACCCCGGTACCGCTTCAGGGTGCAGATCCCTCTCCTTCTGTCTCTCACACGACCCAAAATGACAGAGAGGGGCAAAGGGTTTGTTCGCCTGTTTTCTCATCTCGAGGAAAAATTCCACTTTTCCCGGCGTTAACAGTTCCTTCCCCCGCTTCTACGCCTTCTCTACTGGGAAAAAAAAAAAAAATCCCGGCAAGGCCCCTGGGCCGGCCCAAGGCAGACGGTGGGTTACGGCGAGGCCGCCGCCGCGACTCGGGGCTGACGGTCCCCTCAAGGAGGAGCCCCGCCGTGTCCCCGCCGATGTCTCCCGCCTCAGACCCGCCTGTGGCCCTGGCACGTCGGCTTTCGCCCGGCCACCGAGCGCCGCTTGCGCAGCAGACAAGCTGTTTCGGGAGGTACTCAGGGAAGCGAGTGAGTGGGGAATCCGCACCCAGGCGGGTTAAGCGGGGGCACGGCAGCTGCCGGGACCTGCCCCCGCCAACATCAAACCGGCACGCGGGGCTTTGTCGGCTCGATTGGCCCCTCTGAGGGGGCATCTTTCGAGAACTGCAAAGAAAATACTGTCTTGCAGTCACTGTAATCCACGGTTTTCATTTACTATTATTCAATCAGGATTTATCTCTGTTTTTTTAGGAGGCTACTTTTCCAGGGCTGTTACTCGATACTGATCCATTAAATCATTCCAGCTGAGAGATTAAATGTATGATTTGCAACCAGCTGGATTTCTTAAATGGTGTCTTCGCCTCCCTTCAGAGTACGAGCAGACTCGACGAGAAAACACTTCGCTTTGGCATGGAAACTTTCACATTTGCCCGAAAATTACCACACGGAGTTCATTCAATGCCAACAGTATTCTCTTCCTTTCTCTTCACTGGATTAGATTTCCCCCGGCCATAAAATGACTCCAAAAGCGAGATACCATCGAAATGGCAACGCATGCCAAGCGAGCGGGTAGGCAACAGGCTTAAGCCTTCCCTCGTTCTAACGCCGCAGCGGCTCTCTGCGTCTCTCAGGGCTGCTCCGGCTCCTGCGAGACCATACAAACAGCGCCGGCCCCGGGGAGGGGGAGTCGGGGCACCGCTGGGCACTTAGGGGGCCCAGGATGCCCCCGCAACGCAGGAGCATTCTGCGCCCTCGAAGGGTGGCGGAGGTCAAGGGCAGGCTGAGAAGCCTACGTTCCCCGGAGAGAGCTCCCGTTTTGCCCCAGAGGGGAGATGCGGAGGCAGGAGCGATCCCTTCCCACCGACACTAGTCGAGGTAATAAATACACTCGATTTAGGGTAATTACGGGAGAGCGGCTGACCGCCCTTCACCTACAGAGATCCCCCGCGGGGTCGGCACCTCGGAGATTGGCCATCAGATCTCAAATACCCGATAGGTGGGAAACACCGTCGCTTTGGCCGTGCCAGTCTCGCCCAAAAAAAACCCCAAAAAACCCAACCCTCTAAGCTAAAAGGGATCTGGGGCTTTTCTCCGATAGAAACTACACCGTAGAGACACTACACCTGGGGGGAATTTGCCGCAGCTATGGGGGAGAAAGCATTTTCTGGGCACGCTCGGGGAGACGGAGACGGAACCGTATCCGCATACACCCGCAGCAGCACAGCCCCGTGTCAGTCAGCGACTTCTCTTCCCTCTGACCGCCTTGGTTTCTGCTAAAAGCGCCAGTGACATGGGATCATCCACTAACTCGGGGAAGCAGCGAGGTGACCCGCTCAAGAACAAAGCCCAGTTCCGCACCACTCTCTCCACGACTACCTGTGGGGCCCCCGTTGCCCAGTTCCGCGTCCCACCCAGCGCTGCCAACACTACTCTGCCCCACGTCTGGTTTAGTTTGTTTCCGGGAGGTTTCCTAGCCGTCCCGACTTTCCGGTTGTTGATATTTTTGTTGGGTGTGCTCTCGACACGGTCTTAAGAACGATGTCCCAAACTGTTCATAATTTTTCAGTGTCCCCTCGATCCCCCCGCTCCAGCCGTGGCCTCGCTCTTTGAGCGGTGCATTGCCCCGCTGAGCAGCAATTGGGCTCCCGGGTAACCGAATGTCTCAGGGCACGGAGACAAACCCAGCCGTCCCTGGCCCCGCAGCAGCGTGGAAATCCCGTTCGCCGGCTCCAGGAGCCCCTGTGCCCAGGGGAGGCCGTGCCTTGCCCCGCTCTCCAGCCTTCGGCAGAGGGTGACGAAGCGGCGGAGAGGGCCGGGAGGACAGGGCTGCAGGGATCCCGCTCCTGCCCGATCGGGCCTTCCTTAAGGATGTCACTACCTCGGTCTCTGGTAATGCCCCGTCACGCAGTTCTCCAGTGACAAAAGGTGGACGAAATTTAGCCACTTTCGGTTAAACGCTTAACACAGAACCAGAGGTGTTCAGTCACCTGCCCCCCTCGCGGCAGCATTCCAGCTGTGCAGGGACAGATGTCTCACTCGCGGGTCGCAGGCTGGCCGTGCACCTTCGCCGCCTCCTTGTGAAGGACCGCATGTCCCCACGTGGCGTGGGTCCACCCGCTGCCGAGGGTGCCATCTCCCCCCGGGGCACCTGCCGCCGGCGTTTCCAAAGCACCGGGCAGAAGCCGGGCCTCGCACGGGGACAATAGTTGCTCACCTTCCGGAGGAGGTGGGAAAGAAAGGGGAAAAAAAGTGGAGAGTGGGATCAGCTGTCCCTTCGGAGCCTGCCCGCGCTGTGCTCGGCTCCGTGGACAGGGTGGTCGGGGTTCGGGGTGAGGAATGATGAAACCTTTACTCCTAAAATGCTCTCTGATCTAGTTCCCTGCTCTCTCCCCAGACCTTCAGCACGACTACGTCGCTTTGGAACGGCGCGGCTGGGAGTATCTCTGCCCAGACCCAAACTCCTACAAGACCAGAAATCGCTCCTTCAATATGATTTATTGGACTTTTTCCAACTTTGCAAAACACCGTATTTTTGATAAAGTCCCTCTTTATAACTCTTCACATACCCCGTTTTTTTTCTTCCTCCCCGTTGCCAGCCAGTCCTGCCTAGGTTGACACCTAGACGAGCTCCCGACAGTCACTTTTCAGACTCAGATATTCGTCTCACACGCGTTAGCTCCAAGTGCTGCCTCGGTTTTCACTCTGCAGCCTATTTTTGGAGAGCAGGGCAGGGCAAATGAATATTCCTGATGAAGGTAGCTTTCAACGGATTCTTTACAAAATCTATTCCCCCTTTCCTCCCTCCCACCCCCTGGGTACAGGCGCACCATACCGAGGTTTGCATTTTTCATGGCAGGACAAGTGAGTCTATAAAAGGCATGTTTGTTTTTTCTGGCTGCTTCAAATATGTATTTCCTGGAGGACTTTTGCATCTGATGGGGTCATCAGAAGCACATGTGCGATTTTCATCTTTCCAAGTGATTTCTCCTCTCCTACCATCCGTTTCTTGCCAGCCCTGTATGCTGATTTGCCATTTTACCTGTCCGTCCACCTTAGCTTCCACTAAACCGACCTCTCTGTCTCAGACTCTTGGTAGGGTCTCAATTTGTTTCCGTGTGTCATATTGGTGTTTTTTTTGTTTTGTTTGTTTGTGTTTTGTTTTTGTTGTTGTTTGCTTTTTTGGGGGGAGGGGGGAGTGTTAAAAATAATTATTTTCTTTCCTTCTCTCTCTCTCTTTTTTTTTTAATTTTTTTTTTTTTTTTTAACACGGCTTGGACTGGAGGTGGTCTGCCGAATAGCTGCACACTGGGACTCCAGATAAAGGCGGATCTGATATTTAGAGCTGGAGATGGAGCGTTCTTACCCAAAGCCGGCAAAAAAAAAAAAAAAAAATCGCTGATAAACAACCCCCACCTCCCGTTTATTTTAATGATAAGGAATGGATCTTCTTCTCGAGCAGGGAGGGAAAGCTTTGAGCACCACCCCCCGCAGAAAAATAGGAAGAAGGTTATCCTGCAGCCCAGCTCCGAGGTTTATGTATTTTTTCCAAATCCCAGAGCTACTCTCCTTCAGACAAAACCCTCACCTTTTCCTTGTGTACTGAAGCGCTGAAAGTTCCCTTCAGTATATTTTTCTTGGCTGCCTGAGCCTCAGCGTTTTGATTCACTAAGCAGAAGAAGTTAAAGAGCTCTACAGTAAGGGCCAGTGCCCAGTGTTTTTATCACCACCCCCCTACATTATTTGTCATGCTTAAGTGAGGGTTTGTTCAAGGCAAAAGCCTGCTCGTACTGGGCTGCATTTGTTTCTCCTAAAGAAGGCAAGAGATTTTGTTTCCGGGTCTGGTAACAGGAGCCCCAGTGCCTTACACAAACATCTCTGGACAGGCAGGGGCACTCCCAAGGCTTTTTGTTCTGGGCCTGCAGCAGCCCCCTTCAAACACACATTGAGACCTAGGTTAGGCCCAAACTGCTGCGCCATGTCTGGGGAGAAGAGGCAAAGTATCTTTCTCCAGGGTAGCCCACAAAAATATGCTGAGCAAGAGACTTCTCCCGTGTGGATCATGTCGAGTGTCTCCGAAATGGCTTATATCATCCAAAGGAAAATGCAGGTACCCAGCCTTGTAGATGGGAGTCCTGTTACCTCCAAGAGCCTGCAAGGTGTTCAACCAGCAAGCTCTGGCATATACTCTCCTACTCACAGGAAAGGCTCTTCCTCCTACAAACTTGCTACCTGTCCCCAGAAAAGTGTCGGAAATTGTGCCACATCTCCAGTAGCCTGTCAGGATGCTCTCTCATTGCATCCATCTGTATTCTCCCATCAGGGTGATGAGTTGCACCTTGTCAGGATGGACAGAACTGTTTTCTGTCTCAAATGAGCTGTTTCTCTCACAGCTCTCTTCAGCACAGTACCAGGTCCATGAACACTCATATTGTAAAATACAGCAGAAAAGAATTCTACCTGGGTACACGTGAATAATCAGCTCCCTGCTACCGAAAGGAATGATTCCATTTACAGTCTGGGGAGCTGCAAATGCTGAATACATTGTATAATTTGGTAAGATTTTAGTTTGAGGTCAAATACTGCTTACATATATATTATATATACACATACATACATATATATGTGTGTGTATGTATAGAATGGTATGTGTGTGTGCATGTATGAGACAGAGAGAGACGGTGGTTCTCCCCCAGATCGTCCAAGCTATAGGGGATCTGCCGTGCAGTTTGCCAGCCACATCCTGGCCTCAGTCTGAGGATAGCCAAGGGGAGTTTCATGGATAAAACCTGCCGGAATGGAACCATCTTTTGATTTATGCCCTGCAACCCATGCGGGTACCCCAGGAACAGCTAACCCTGAGATGAGATATGTCCCATGTAACCTAATGCTAGTGAATCATAACTAATCTGTTTAAAACCAAGGATTAGTCACGTCAGTTTCGGCATATTCCTCTATTGGGAACTTTTTTGTGCGTGGAAAATTGGAGGGATTTGGGCTAATTTACCAAACATCAGTACTAAGGCAAGTACAGTCTGATTAAATGAGTCTTAACATGTTCAGGTTTTCAGGTTGCATTACACATGTCCCATCATTGGGGCTTTGAGCTGTGTGCACCCTTAATGCCAGATTGACCTGCAGATTTTATTTCTTACTGCATAATTTCTGTTTCTAGCCATCTTCAACTGACTTTAGTGACTCGCCCTCTCTTAATTTCTCCATGTATAAAAGATCCTTGCCGAAGCACACATGGGTTTTCATAGATCCACCTCTCTCAAAGGGCCTTTCTCACCGTGTCAGCTCTTCATTTGCTTTCCCCGATCGAATTCTGCCTCCTCTGTGCAATATGACCTTTTATTAATCACGTAAACCTCATCCTGTTTTCATACTGCCTCTTTAAATATTCCCCATCTTGGCTTTACTCTTTCTCATTTTTTCTTTCTCCAGCGGGTAAAGCCTTAAGGCTTTATTTCGGTTTCCAGGCCGTGTTTTATTAACCCAGACATTCTGTTTTCCTTCCCAAGCTCATTTCTATCTACAAAAATACAAAATAATTAACTAGTCAATTAATTAATTCTTTGCAATATTGCACCACTGCGTGTGTTATTTTACAGGGAGCAGAGATCTTCTCTAGCTCTCGGAAGAAGTGGTTCCTCTACTTGCAAAATGTTTATTTTCAAAGAATTAAAATTCATAGCTAAAATATTAGATGCCTCTCAACGGAAATAACAGGACCTTCTTTTTAGACCCTAATGCGCGTAAGGCCACACTGGTGCTTTCCCACAGCACAGGCATCATCCACACCATCTCTGCTGCTGAAAAAATCATCCTAAAGAGCAGAAGTGGGGGAAACATAAACCCGAATATATCACATTATCTCCAATAAAATATTGTACCCCACTGCAGCCCAGCATAATGAGAAAACTGAATTTATTACCATGACTAAGGGAGAGGTTTTTTCTGGAGGCCAAACCTCCCCATTACCGACGTGCATGCATTCCCTTCTACAGAGTTTTAACGGGACCTCAGAGAAATGTGCTTTTAGCGGACACCCGCAAACGCACAGAGGCGCTAATCCAGACCCAGATTACATCAAATTAGGACACTGCCCGCACAATACTCCCTCTGATTGAAATTTCAGCCAGCATCTGAAACCTAGGCATGGTCTTTGCTGATCTACACGTATTTCTATCCCGCTTCAAGCCATATAGTTTTCTCAGTGTATTTTTTGCAAGAAATTAATTTTAAAGGAGATTTAAAAAGAGTGAAAAGGAAGGTATAAAACCCTTTGCAAGTTCTGAGGACATTTTAAGCACGTAACATATTTGGCTTCTAGCAAAGACGGACAGCGAGGGTGCAAGCTGCAAGAATCTTGAACCCTTTTAGTGGGGCAAATTGGCAAGCAACCTGCCTGTCTCTTGCTACACGGTGCTTACAGGAAAGGAAATTAAAAAGAAAGAAGGAAAAAGGAGTGGAATGGAGAAATCCCTTTCCCAGCATCACTCCCGCCGGCGCCGGAAAGGCGTTTGCAGCCCAGCCGTGCGGGACCCCGGAGCAGGGTCTGGCCACGCTCGGTTTGCCCATCCGCCCTCGGGGTGAGGCGGGCGGGCAGAGGAGGCGGCTTTTTGCCGGGACGGGCGGACACCGGGGCAGAAAAGCCCGCAGACTGCAGGGCCGTGCCCTCCCGGAACAGGTGGGCGACTTCTCAGCTTCCCTCAGGGCCCTCACCCCCCGTCCTTTCCCGTGCCCTCCGCTCTCCGGTCCCGCAGGGCGACTTCAGCCCCCCCGGCGCCCACTGCCTCCCCGGACCGGGCCGGCAGGGCTCCCGAAGTGCCCGGGCCGAACCGGGCAGAGCGGCGGGGCTCCGAGCACCCGGCACCGCCCTCCCCGGCGTCCTCACCAGGACACCCGCTCTGCTCTGCTCAGGACCGAGCCCGAAAACACCCCTCGGGCGACTGAAGCAATCATATGCCGAGTTAGATTTCTAAATTTTATTATAAAATAAAAGCAGAAATATTTTCCAAAGAATGTATTCACATAATATAAACAATAAACAAAACTAAGGTGAGTGACTTGCGGTTGATATTGTCGTTTAGGTCTAAACTTGAGCAGCAATTCCTCTTCTCTTTTTAAAGCCCCCTTCAGCCCGCATTGCAGACCAAGGGGAAAATCTACTTCTGCCTTCCCTCGGGCCGGAGCCGGGCCATCACTTCCTTTCCTACCCAGCAAATGGCGAAAGCACCACATGGACAAGGCCAAAGAAGCTGTCTCTCTGCATAGCATCAGCTACAAGAAGATTACAGAGTCTGCCTAGAGCGCATGTTGCTGCTATATCTTGACTACAACTTTTGAATTCTTAGTTGAAATTGTACATTGTACACCTGCCACGGATACATAACTACAATAGAATAACGGGAGCGATGTGTAACTTTCAAACAGGCATGGTAACAGCAGCCTTGCGTTTCCCTTTCTTGCCCACCCCCCGAAAAAAATAAAAATATTACGATGTGCCTCTTCCCACACAGACCGACCCGATCGAGTGACACCACTGAGAGATTCGTGAAATTAAGGCTGGAATGAGCTGCTACACCGATCAGCCTTACAGCTTGCCGTGAAAATCACAGCTCCTGTCCAACAGTCCTTACACACCTGAAAACACCTGTAAGCAACCTTTAAGGCTTTTCATAACATCGGCTACCCACAGCGTAGTCCACTACCTTGCAAACCTGCAGCCAGCCTGCTGCCAAAGGGCACAACACATCCACTAAGGTGTTTGTCATTGCTTTCAAAGTCCCTGATAAGATTAAGGAAAAAAAAAAAGGAAAAAATTGAGTAAAGGAGGGCTGGTGCGAAGGAGAGAGCGTGTACACGGTTTTAAGAGCCCAGATCGACCAAGTTAGACGACATGGGGTTGAGAATGGAGTCCTGCAAGCTGTGGTGGTGCATGGGGTCGGCGCTGGGCACGGGGATGGCGCTGGGGCCCTGGGGGTGACCCAGGCCGTGCAGGGGCTGCAGCCCGGGGTTGGAGCTGAGCAGCAGCGCGGGGCTGGAGGAGGTGTGATCCGGGGTCCCTGACGGCGTCTTCTCGTCCTCTGAGCTCCCCAAAACTGTCTTATTCCCGTTCATTGATGCCGAGAGAGGGTTGTGGCTGTTGGAGTTGGAATTCTCGTTGTTTTCCCTATAGGAAACACAAAAGAGGGAGGGAAATCACCATGTGGCCGTCGCTCCGAGGTGCGCACTGCGGGAGTGGGGGCGGCGAGGAGCTGGCTCCGGGGAGCAGCAAGCGGAGGGGAGTGCAAAAACAGTAGGTTTAAAAACTCTGCAAACCTCTAAGGCCTCCTCATCTGGCACTTAGGTCTAAGGTCCACTGAGCTTGTAAACAGAGTCTCCCACTAGCCCAGTGGAAAGTGTCACTTTGCCAAACTGTAATTTTCTGCATCCAAAGTGTTTGCACGGGGTGAGGAGGGGGGCGGAAGGGAAGGGAGGGAGACATTACAAGAAAAAAAAAACAAAAAACTTTAAAACTTTAAAAGTGCTCTAGGAGCTGAAGAGATGTTCAGCCATGATTTCTCCTGGGAAGGCCAAAGCCCAGCAAGCTGCAGGCAGGATGGCTCCGTGCGGCACAACAGCGTCACGGGCTCGCATCAGGAGGGAAAGTCTCTTGCTTAAGTAACTGGACATGGGTTTTTTTTCCCCCTCGCTCTGAGCTTAAAGCTCAAAACATAGCCCAATATGGACGATAAGGAAAGCGAGCAGAGTTAACCCGCTGATTACCCCGACCCTCTCGGGAAATGCTCCACACGCCAGCTCCTGCTCCTCCGTCCCCTTCTCGGGCGGCGTGGGCACAGACAGGATGGCCCTCGCACGGCTCCGCAGCGGGGGCAGCCGGCACCACCGGTGCTCCTGCCGACAAAGGCTCGGAAAGACAGGACGTAGTTTCGAAATTCATCACCGGGTAAACACCAAGAATTCGCTAGAGGCTGTCCAAGCCCTTGCCGATATATCTATATATTTATATATCTATATATGGGGTTTTTTTTAGAAATTTGAGTGGCAAGAGGAGGTCGGGGCTGCTGTCCAGGCAAGGCTTATGTGGCCTCCAGACTCAGCCCCTGTAGAAATACTTTAGACACCGTTCTGCCTGAAATACCGAAGGCAATGCAAGTCTATTTAAAAGCTTCTGAGGAAGTTTTGAAACACACTATCTGGCAGAGGGGCCCTATCCTGCAGGATTTGGTTGAGAGAAGTCAAGCCATTGCACTGACGGGTTTTCCTCACTAAGGGCTGCAGGATGTGGCTGGAGACACTTAGTGCCAAAAAAATAAAAACAGACAAGAAAGCTCTGTTTGAACAAGTTTCCTTGAGTGGATGGCAATCCCATGAACGGTCTGTTTTCCAACGCCTGGAGTGTAATATTAGGTTGAGTGTATTTTTCAATGTCAAAAATCTTATTTGTCTCTGGAGACCTTTAAAATTTGATTCCCCGGGAAAAAAAAAAGGAATGGAATAAATGCAACCTTCATTTCCTTTGGATATTTGAAGGTGAGCCCCTGCTATCATCAATAAAAAGGATCTCTAACATCTCGTAAAACCAACTTGAGAGGATTTGAAGGAAAATTAAAGCGCTAGCACCGTTTCGGGAAATTAATAGAGCAAATCTGTGCCCGAATCTGCAGGGCTGCACAGCAGCATGGCTGCGGCGCTGCCTGTTTCCAAAACATGGTTGGCAGAAAACAAAGATAGAATTCTCCTCGGAGGCACGGATCTACAGGAGATTTCTGATCCGCTAATTAACTGTGCAAATCATACGATCATACAATTGCATGTACGGACCGGGCAATGCAGTGAACTAGTGAAAGCAGCAAGAGGACCCTTTTTTGCTTCTTCGAACCATCTTCCTAAGGCACAGGGACTGTTGATGGAAAAGTCATCCCGAATAGCCAGGGATGTAGGCATTAACCTCTTCCCGGCGATTAATGGTCCCTTCACTCCACTTAACGTGAAAAACATAGATGCAGAGTACTAGTCGGCCTAAGAACATACACCTATCGACATGCGTTCATGAGCACCTTGCTGGGTGGCGAATAAGAACTGCAATGTCATGAGCGAGGCAAGAAGTTGCTCCACTCAGTCCTTGTCCAGGTCTCCTGCCGCACGCCAGGAGCCAAAGACAGGGAACATACTCGCTACCAGCGTTCAGACCCACGCGTTGCCGGCTCCCCCCGGCTGTCCCTTTCTGCATCGGGGTAACCCTCAAGGACACGCTCTGGGCTGCGCAGGGCACGGAGCCCTTGCCCTTGGGCCCCGCCGCCGCCGGCCTCTCCCGACGGGCTGCGGACCCGCACGGCACCTCCGGCCACGGCCCCTGGCTTGGCTCCACGCCGGCTTGCGGCGGGGAGGAGGCGGCAACGCTGCTTAACCAGGAGTCGCCGCCGGCCGTATGAAGCGTCCCTGGCAGCAGGGGCTGCCCCGGGGCCGCCGCGCCGGCTGTGCGGGCAGTGGGGTGCCGGCGGGGAAGGGGTCTCGGCCGCCTCTCCCCGGGCTGCTTTTGGCGGACAGATGCCTTCGCCGAGCGCCCAGGCCGCTGGTTCTCTGGGCGCCTGGGAGACGGAGAGCCCGTCCCCTCCCGGCGGGCCTTCCGCAGCCGGGGCAGAGACGGAGGATCGGGACGACCACCGGGGTCGGGGAGCCGCTGGCTCCGGGGGGCCGTGGGGAGCCGTACCTTTCCTTGGCCTCGGCGGCGCGGTCCCGCTGCCGGCGGTTCTTGAACCAGTTGCTGACCTGTGTGGTGGTGAGGCCGGTGGCCTCGGCCAGCTCCCGCTTCTCGCGCGGGGACGGGTAGGGGTTGTGGGCGTACCACTCTCGGAGGACGCTGCGGCTCTTCTCCTTGAAGCAGTAGCTGGTCTCCTCGCCGTCCCAGATGGAGCGGGGCAGCGGGAACTTGCGGCGCACCCGGTACTTGCCCACCGCCCCTAGGGGTCGCCCCCGCAGCTTCTCCGCCTCGATGTAGTGCGCCTTCAGCCAGAGCTGCTGCAGCTTGGGGTGGTTGTGGGGGGAGAACTGATGGCTCTCCAGGATCTTGTAGAGCTCGCGGAAGTTGCCGCGGTGGAAGGCCACCACCGCCTTGGCCTTCAGGACGCTCTCGTTCTTGTGGAGGTGCTCGCAGGCAGGGAGGGACCACAGGACCCGCCCCAGCCTCTCGATGTTGCCGCCTTGCTGGAGCACCTCGCAGACGCAGGCCACTTGCTCTTGGGTGAAGCCAAAAGTCGGGAGCATCGACATGGTGAGCCCTGCCCCGCCGCGCGCTCTACGGCCGCATAGAGGGGAGCGGCGCGGGGCGGCGGGCANGGTCGCGGGAGCCGGGGAAAAAATGCGAAGAGCGACGAAAAAGGTCTCGAGAGCCCAAGCGCGGGCGGCTTTTCCCCCCGGCCGCCGCCTCGTTTTTGTAAGTCCAAGTTGCGAGAGTAACTTCGTGCCTCTTTTGTCTCCTATCTGCAGCGCTCGCAGCGGCCGCGGCTCTCACACCCCCCCCCCCC